>JAKTWY010000054.1:0-19956 GCA_030582335.1 Yamadazyma nakazawae | reverse complement strand
ATGGGATAATTTGTGGTGATCTGATATGTTGCAAGATGCAACACATCGCGGGAAGCTTCAAGCTCCGTATCACCGTACTGGAGCTGGCACGAGAAAGGTGCGATCTTGTTCCAGAAGTGGTGCAATCTCGTGCCCGTTCTAAATATGACTACAAGAAATTTAAAGTTGCCCAAGCAATTTCCGGCAGTGGTGCAAAAAGGAATCAACTAAACTGCAAAAAAACGATTTTGTATTAACTGTTTACTACCTGATTGGGATTGGTTGCAGGATACCCTTTTTGTTTGCTCTTTATGGCTTATTAAGAAAAGAAAGATTGAACAGTATAATATTACGTTAGACGCTTGTATAATCGTGAGGCAAAACCCGTTCACACCACCTACAGGTATGAGTCTAATTTGATCGTTTCTTTAAAAGTATTAGTTATATCTGTCAAATGACATTCCTGATAAAAGAGTGCTGCAAATTCCTTCTGAGATTAACTGTACGCAGTATCGGCAACAACCCGGCCTATACACACTACCTTTGTAGTTGCGAAAATTCACAAGAACAAATTACAGTTGTCTAGAAAGAACTACTAGCCGTGCAGAATGATCCTTGAGCAAGTTGAACAGAAAAGAAGGGGTGTATACTCTCGCAAGCTATCAACTCACACTTAGATTACTTGATTGACTCAACTTTAATGACACATCTTGTAGATTGTATATTATTAACTTTGAATCAGCTTCAATGGATGCCGATTTTGCAGTTCGTTTCTATTGCATGTACACACAACACACAACACACAACGCATCACCTCATACAAACTTTCTCTTTATATAATTCAATCATCAAGTTTTCCACCTGTACACAATCCATATCAAAAAAACCACAAATTTT
The DNA here is from genome assembly GCA_030582335.1 of Yamadazyma nakazawae. Taxonomy (NCBI): domain Eukaryota; kingdom Fungi; phylum Ascomycota; class Pichiomycetes; order Serinales; family Debaryomycetaceae; genus Yamadazyma; species Yamadazyma nakazawae. The sequence goes on along the minus strand of JAKTWY010000054.1, from coordinate 19,080 downwards.
AGAATTCACGAAAGAGAACTACAAAACTTGAATTATTGGTTTCTTAACTACACTTGTCTCTTCTACTACTATCTAGTTATTTCCTGTCTACAACTCTCTAGAACCCGCCATCCTCTCTTTTCCTCTTCTTCGTCCCTCACTGGCCTCTTCCCTTGATTTCTCTTCAGTTCTCAGTGCGCGCACCAGCAAATTTTGCGAATTAACCAACCAGAAACTCTCCATTAAAAATCTACAACCATGTTAAGATTGTCCGTCAAAAGAGCCGTTGGTTCCTCAGGATCCCTGGCAGTCACCCCTATCGTCACTTCCAGATCAATCTATACCCCGGTCCTTGAACAAGATATCAATATCACCAGAACCGGTAAAGTAAACGTATCTGTTGGTCCTGGAGGTCGTTCTTCCAGAACTGGATATGTTGCAACTGTTTTTGGTGCTAGTGGATTCTTGGGTCGTTATTTAACCAGTAAGTTGGCTCGTCATGGTACTGTTGTCATGGTTCCATTCCGTAATGAAATGAAAAAAAGATTTCTTAAAGTCACTGGAGATTTAGGTGTAGTCAATTTTGTAGAATGGGATGCAAGAAACATTCAATCTATTCAAGAATCGGTTGCTCATTCTGATATCGTCTTCAACTGTGTGGGTGCTGATTACAACACGAGAAATTTCACCATGGCTGATGTTAACGTAGGTGTTACTCAAAGAATTGTTGACGCGGTTAAAGAAGCCGGAAACCCTAGATTTGTTCACGTTTCTTCATATAATGCCAACCCAAACAGTAAATCTGTATTCTACGCCACTAAAGGTATTGGTGAACAAATTGTTCGTGAATCGCTACCAGATTCAACCATTGTGAGACCATCTCCAATGTACGGTAGAGAAGATAATCTCTTAAACTACTTGGGTCCAAAATTGAAAATGTGGACGCCCAACAGAAATGCTAAGCAAGTGTACCCTGTTCACGTACTTGACGTGGCTGCTGGTTTGGAAAAAATCGGTTATGATGACTCAACTGTTGGTAAAACTTATGAATTAGCCGGTCCAGAACAATTATCATTCAGAGAAATCAGAGAAATGATCCACGGTATCACCCAAGATTTCTCTCAAGTTGGTCCATTTTCTTACAAATTTGCAGATTACCAAATCCCAATGCCATTAGCTAAATTTGCAGCTGATTTAAAGCAATTACCATACTGGAGATTGACCAATAGTGACCAAGTACAAAGACACGTCATCAACCAAGTGATCGACCAAAATGCTCTTACATTCAAAGACTTGGGTTTGGAAGATACCACTCGTTTGGCTGATGTTTTGTTCACTTATGTTAAGCACTTGAGACATCCTTTGATTTCTCAAGAGGGTGCTGCTGCATCCCTGACCAAGGAAACCAAGAGATTACGTGAAATCCAACACTTTACTTAGCATGCATAGATGTAATAAAGACTACAATATATAACACTACACTGCATAACCCAGTTTATTTCTTCTCTATCTACTGTTCTGTTGGTTTTTACACACTGACTTATCGGGGTTGCGGATTTTCCCGAGATCTTATCTGAAAAATATCAAATCAACTTGTAATTGTTCCAAGGTCACATCATGTTTGTCCTTCCTGACATAAGGGATCTTCCTTCACTCCCCAAGAGCCAACAAATTGAGGTGTTGGATAATCTTTTCGAGCCTTGTCCGACCCTCACAGAGCTAATCCAATCTACAGTTCTTGCATCTAACGAACACTTTAATTCATATAAAACCTTCATCGAAACTACCAGAACTCATCTATTAAACTACCTCCACAATGCAGAAATTGAATCGAAAAGTACTGGACAAATTGCTCCAGAAATTGCCAAAATTATCCTGGCTCACCCTCGTTTAGGTGCTGCAAAAAAAGTAGTCCTTTCTGAACACTCCTCAAATGAACAGAAAAGCCTCCAAGGCTCTGAGGAAGAAACTAGACAGTTGAAACTGTGGAATGAAAAATACGAATCAGCTTTCCCCGGTTTAAGGTACGTGGTTTTCGTTAACGGCAGGCTGAGGCAAATCATCATGGAAAATATGAAGAGTAGAATAGAAAGAGCCGATATAGTCCAAGAAAGAATCGAGGCTTTCAATGCCATGTGTGACATTGCCTTGGACAGAGCTAGAAATTTGGGTGCAAAATTGTAATTTATAACTAGAAATCTACAATTTGTAATTTAAAATTTAAAATTTATTTGATTTAATTTATTTGATTTAATTTATTTGCTTGATAATTCTCGTACATTCATCTTTATTCATCTTCTTTAATAGAAGTTCCCCTAATATGCTTTTCTCTTTCCAGTTCAAACGGAACCGCACCTTTCTTGCTGTGTTTTCTTCTGTTATCTTCTCTCTTCTTAAGAGAATCAATCTCAATTTTCTTAATCTCTTTAGCTTTTTTAACACCAATAGGTACATGTCTGTGTCTGGCGATTCTCTTGATCTCTGGCATATTCTTGTATCTGTCCTTAAGAGCAGCGTCGTACTCCAATTTGGCTCTTTCTCTAGAGCTCTTGATCTTGGCTCTGTCATTTGCAACCGTTCTCCATAATCTTACGTTATAATCATCACTTCCCGATAAAATATACCGAGAATCAGTGGTGAATTTAACCGCATGAACCCTTTGCATTCTCTTGGTGTGATAAATGTCTCTAGAGTGACCCAGACGAGTCTTGAAAATACGAATGGTTTTATCATAAGACCCGGTTACAAGTTCTTGACCGGTTGGCAGGAAATCTACATCCATAACCGAGGAAACGTGATCCTTATAAACGTTCATGCTACGCTTCAACTTTCTCATGTCCCAGTAATAAGCATTATGATCATCACTGGCACTGGCAAAGTTGAAAGCTTCCATTGGATTCCAACTAATGGCGTTTGTACGCATACTTGTCACAACCTTTTGTACTGGGGTATTGGTACGGATATCATACAATACAATGGAATTATCGCTGCCAGCCGATGCTATAATATTGGTTTGGGTTTGATTGAACTTCACCGTATGGACATTATCTGCCCCCCATGAAAGATCCAGTATATAATTACTTCTTGCAGTATCCCAAAGTTGTATACTCAATCCTCCGGTAACAAACAAGCCGTCATCTCGGTGGTGGTCCAATCCTTTGAATGCATGTTCCCCCAAGTATGTTTTTAAAAGACCGTTATCATTTTTTTCATATAATTCATCATCACGAATGTTAGTATTAAAATCATCCGAGTTTACAGACCATAATTTAATGGTTTTATCATCTCCACAAGAGAGCATATTGTGGGTATTTGGTGTCACCACAAGGCCACTCACCATTCCATAATGGGCTTTGAAACTGACTTTTTCTTCTCTTGAAACGAGATCCCAATATTTAATAACTCCATCACCAGATCCGGTAGCAATTTGGTTAACAGTTGAAAAATTTTTGGCAATGGTATAGATTCCATCACGGTGACCGTCACCAAGTTGTCCTACGAAAGGTTGGGCAAACATTCTTTCTAATTTAGTGGCATTTAACGCTTTGGTATATTCTCTAGCTCTTTCAAATGGGTGTAAAGCAGGGTCTAAGTTTCTAGGAAGTGAACTCTCTTGGGTGTTCCTTACGGGAATGTAAGTGTCCGAAGACCTCTTGATAGTGTTGATCTTCATTGGTTAAGGTGTTGGAATTTGCCAGACTTGAGATTTTGATCTTTGTATTTAATTTTAATTTTCGGTCTGCGATGAGATGAGAAGCACACCGAGAAACAACCATCAAGCACCGTAGACCACTCCAGGGTACCGTAGACCACACCAAGAGTACTGTGCACCCTATATCAATTGTATACTGTATACATTCTACTGGCTACTGGCTACTTTATTTTCTACTACGACCTTCTATTCTTTTATTCTACTCTATTTAAGTCCGGCTTAAACTCTATAACATCACGTCAAGTACAAGGCTAACATCATCAACATTTTGTTCCAGTAAATCATGCAAGAATGGCAATAAATCCAAGAGTTCATTATCATGTGTATCACTAAACCATGAACTAATCGGAACCGAATGCTGAGGATGGAATATATAAGAAGCTGGTGAATTATCAATAATAATACTATCACTTAATGGTCTCCCAATTTGTGAAAGATTTTTGATGAAATTTCCCTCATAGTTGAAACAGGAATCTCTGAATAACCGATGATGAATGGTCTTGTTTATATCAAGTTTGTCCAATAATGGATTTCCATATTTCAGGACTGATGCAGTGAATACCACCACTTCATACCATTTACCAACATTCTTTAAAAATTCATCAACACCGGGTCTTTTTATTACGTAAACATGGTGAATTTGACCATCTATTTCAACTGGGATAACAAAATCGGCAGTTCTTAAATATTTGAATGATGAATGTACAAGAGTTTCATCTAAATCTAAAATCAAGCACTTTTTGTTGGCAAAGGTTTCGTTCTTGTGGCCCAAGAGCCAGCCGGTTTCGGGGTTTCGATACTGTCCTTCTTGGAATTTCGTGAGGTCAAAAATGCTTTCCTCGTCAAGGTCTTGGAGGTCGAGATCTACTAGATCTTCGGCACCAGCTTGAGCGATGATAACGTCGGAGGAAGCTCCATTGTTAGCGTCGCTAACACCATTAGCGGCAGTTGCATTGCTGCTACTGGTATTACTGGCGTTAGTATTGCTGGTGATTCCTCGACCAGCACCATCGGGCGTGCCATGTGACTCTTCATTATCATTTGTGTCAGCAATAGTCTCTGTTTCGTTAATAGAGCTATCATCATTATCTAATTTTTCACGCTTACTTTTACCTACTGTAGTGGTATTAGGCGTGGTAGCCGATGTACCACGGCTTCCATTATTGTTGGGACTAGAAGTATGAGATTGGGTTGCCTTCTGGGCGCCAATTTCCAGTTGGCGGTATTCGGACTGGCGGTGACTCGCAGTGGACACATCCTTGGAGTTGTAGTTCTCGTCAGCGTCGTCTTTGGTATCGACAGAGCAACAGAGAAGCGATGACAACATGGGTTTTGCGTTGCTGAGAGCTGGACAAATTGAGAACTGGGGAAATTGAATTCAAACTGGAACTGAACTGGGTGCACTAAAGTTTACCGGAACAGGGGGGAACACGGGAGACTGAAAAACGGAACGAGTTTCAGATTGATTACGTACACTCGACTTGTGTCTTGTTGATTAATGGTACGGTTTAACCAGTAATTTGTATAATGGCTAATTTTTTGAATTTTACATTTGTGCGATGGCCCGACACGACCTAGTGAAAAATTATTATGTCATTAGTGCGCACACGACTGAGCGATAAAATTTGACCCAAGATTACAAAGAGATACGACAGGTAGAGATAGACAAGCGTTGGGATTTGTTATTTGTATCTGCAATGTACTGAGGATTGTGGGTTGGTTATTAAAATCTTTATTATTATTTGTTATACTGTTCTTTGTTTTACTTTATTTTTCTGGCGGTGTAATTTAATTTTGTTCTCAATATGAAAGATGTTGATATTACTAATTCATTATACCAATTTGCCCAACTACCCGATGATTTAGTCCTCAAAGTGTTTGGTCTTTTAGAGGAGACCGATTACATCAAAGAATTCTTTTTGTACTGGGGATTGACTCGACAATTGGTTATAGACTACTACTATTCCCATGAGCTTCATTGTATAGTAACGCCCCCATACCGACAGAATCACGTTTGTATTGATGGACTGGGTGGGAGCGAGATATATGACTTGAGGTACTCGGGAGAGATCGACGAGTTTTTACTGGCGAATTCTTATGTGTTCCCCAAGAAATTGGTGATGGTAACAGGGCCTGATTTTTACTCTTTATATGACATTTTTGCCAAATTTAAACGGCAGATTTTGCAGTCGGCAAACTTGGAGCTTTTGTTGGATGGAGGTGGTAGATACGAATTGGAAGATTTGAAATTCGTTCTTGGGTTTGCCAACTTGAGTCGCTTACAATTAACCAGATTTGATTTCAATGTCATAAATGCGGTTCTTGTGGATATCCTTCCGACACTTGGAAACCTTAAGACCATTCAGTTTCTTGGCCACAACGTCACGAACTGGTCTCAGTACCAATGGCCGGAAAATCTCGAAAGTTTAGACTGTTCTTGGAACCAAGCTTCCGATTTAAGCACCATGTCTTTTAATTCAAACTTGAAAGAATTGTATTTGAATATGCTGGGAGCAGACTCGTCCAATTTGGAGGCATTGTTCTCGAAATTGCCTCTGAACTTGCAAGTGTTGATGCTCTCTTATAATGGTATAGAGGTGTTGTATGAAAATATTCTTCAAGATTCTATTGAAAAACTCGACCTTTCATTTAATAGAATTCGACTGCTCATAGACCCAAACGGCAGTCGCGACCGGATATTCCCCGAGAACCTTGTGGGGCTTAACTTGAGTAGCAACTTTTTGAGCAACGACTCCCTTGTGGAAATTAGGGGTAAATCATGGCCAGTTAACCTCAAAACAGTAAACCTTAGTGGGAATTTATTCACAAACATATATTTACTAGAACTTCCTGATTCGGTAGAAGTACTCCAGCTAGACGGGAATGACATAGAATTCTACGTGGAACGTGACTTTATAAAGCCGTTCAGATTCCCTCGTAATTTAAAATCTCTTCTGTTCTTCAACAGCAGGAAATTAATGAATCAAATCAATGATCAAAACCCCGAACTCCCGATTCAAAATCATATCATGTTCCCTGATCGGCTAAGGGACCTCAGTATAATTGGATGTGGCTTGAAGAATCTTTCCCACTTCTGTTTCCCCAGTAGTTTGACAATGTTGGAATTGAACGATAATCAAATCGACTCGGTGCACAGTTACAAATTCGATTGGAGTGACATGATAAACCTTGGGAGATTGCAGATCGATGACGGGGTAAACACGTCCAATTGGCTTACCAAGCCGCCATATTTATGATCACCAGGTAATCAGGTTTTGCAGCCGAATTACATGACACTTGGAAGGAGCCCTGTGGGCTTGGCATTATTCCTTTTTTTTTTATTTTTTTTTTTCGAACTGGTTCTACAGAACTCCTGCGGGGCTCGTGGTATACTTGGATTATTGTACAGCCCGAGACGCACACATACAGGGTCATACTGCCCATATACAGTATGTACATATTAATTGACAAACGGTTTGTTTTGACAAGGTGGCTCACGCATAAAACCGAATTGACTCATGCATTAACTGTCATGGAGATGACCGCAGTAAATAGAATATATATCAGATCTGGATTCCATGAGTTTGCAGTCATGAACTAATGTCGTACCCTGAACGCTCTACTCAATTCATAAAATTACTTCAACCGTCGTTTGGCAGGCTGGACCCTCCGATTTGTTCAATTGCGCAGCATCTAAAGCTTCTTTATTGCTTCCACACTCTAAAACAAAGTATCGTATCTGGTATCGTAGACCACAACACCCAGAATCAAGTATGGGAATGCTACGTTACTTGGGGAGTGAGAAGATTTAGTATTTGGCTCACTGCTATACAAACCTTGGAATTCTCAATTGATGAACTTGACTATTATATCAGAGGAAATGTACCACCATTAGACATCTTATTGGTGTGGCATTCATTCATGCTTAACCCTAAACTGTACTATGATAACATGATTTGTGTCGGGTTTGAAAGATTTTTAAAAATTCCATTCCCGTTACCATCAATTGATGCCTCAATATCAAACAACACGTTTACTTATTCACCTTCAAAAGATATGGTGAATCGTGTTGAACATTTTATTAATGGGTTCTTAAATGGTTATGGTATACCAGAGTCGTTTACCTACGATTCGTACGCCCCGTTTGACCCCTATAACATCACGGTTTCTGTAATGTGTCCTGTTTGTTATAAGGACTTGGGTCAACACCCGTTAATGAATGATTTATCGACTGGATTTGGTAGCACGGATTTCAGGTTTGTGTCTCGTGATAATTGTCTGTGTGGGTTTGGTGATTTGATAACCAAACAAGAATTAGCGTCCAGAAAGCTTCTCGCTGACTGTAGTAAATTTCAAACTCTTCCCTCAGTTATAAAATACTACGGTCGGGAATTGAATACATTCCAACCAGGTCAAGGTATCGATGTTGCTAAGATAGATTTGGATACTAAATTTGTGGTTATGACTAACAGAGAGAAACTCCAAGCTATGTTCTTGACGTCATTCATTGATTCTTACAAGAAGGATCTTTTCAAGTTTAGTCGACTTATATTGAGAGACTATGTTGAGCTTAACCCAGTATACCTAACCATACCTTCAGGTGGTATTCTTCCAATCCAGGAAGATTTGGTACAAGCGGTTTTAAGGCAGGGGAAATTTATAGATAAGATGGTTGAATTGGACTGGCTCCACTCACCATTAATTGAATTGACCATGGGTGATTCTCAAACACGGTACACAAGGTTTATACAAATGATTAAAATTGCCGATTTCCCTGTGATTCCAACCCTTGATATTGATCTTGTTTGGCATACTCATCAACTAAGCCAAGTTCTGTATCTTCAGTACTGTAAAGATGTTGTCGGGCGGATAGTTAATCACAATGATAGGGTCGAACTGAATCGGCTCACGTTTCTATTTGATAAGACTTGCAGTCTTTATAAGAAAAAGTTCAATGAAGACTACCTGATTTGTCTTTGTTGGTATTGCTGTTTAAAGAAGAATCGAAATACTCGATTTTGGCAAATCCTGAATGAGAAAACACCATTTGTTTCCACTGGTGAATATTCTTATAGCCATATAAGTACGTATAGGGCCCTTGATGTGAAAACATCAAGATGTGAATTCTTTGACAGAGCATTTTTTGATCAAAATAAAAAATCCAAGCATGAAATCCCAGGATGGGATGCTAAAGTCTTGGAGTTCATCAACAGTGATCATCTCAAGTTATACGAGAACGGAATATGTTCAAGTCATATTGATGCTACAAGCGCGTGTGCTGGTAGAAGGGGTGATTGTGGGACTTTTAAAAGTTGGAATGGGAGTTGTGTCGGGTCTGGTATTTGGATTGGTTCTAATTGTGGAGCCGGTCCCAAGGATAATCATGAACATTATAGTTGACAACTACCGCTCTATTTAAATAGCATTACGCTCCTTTATTATAGGCTAGATTATACAAACTATTGTTACGTTGTATTATAGTGTATATAAGAGCAACGAACCGTAAAGACAAGAAGGGATTAGTTCTCTGTTTTACTATACTCTCTCTGTTGCATTTTCTTCGTCCTCTATACTACTACCGTACTGCCGTACTGCCCAACCAGCTTATACTACTGCTACTACTCTATTACGCTCAACCGGTTTCGCATATTTTTTGCAATCGACGTGCCTTCACCAATCAAAAATCAAAACAAAACATTACACGATCGCGAGAAAAAACAAAATTAATACATAATCATGAGAGAAATCGTATGTATAATCCATCAATGTAAAGTGATTCGACGTGTGACGCGTGGAACAATGATAATCTGACTGTCTCTATCATGTCCTCCACGTCTTTTTCCCTTTTCCCTCGAGCTTTCTGGCACTCTTACTAACGTTTTAGATCCATTTATCTACCGGTCAATGTGGTAATCAAATCGGTGCTGCCTTTTGGGAGACCATCTGTAGTGAGCACGGTTTAGACAACAACGGGAACCTTGAAAACCCAGAGGAATTAAACCGCTCTAATTTGGACGTTTACTTCAACGAAGCTGCCGGAGGAAAGTACGTTCCAAGAGCCGTTTTGGTTGATTTAGAACCAGGTACTATTGACAATGTCAAGACATCAAAAATTGGTAATTTATTTAGACCAGATAACTATATTTTTGGACAAAGTTCTGCCGGAAACGTTTGGGCCAAAGGTCATTATACTGAAGGTGCTGAATTGGTTGATTCAGTCTTAGACGTAGTTAGAAGAGAAGCCGAAGGTTGTGATTCTTTACAAGGTTTCCAAATTACTCATTCTTTAGGTGGTGGTACTGGATCCGGTATGGGTACTTTATTAATCAGTAAAATTAGAGAAGAATTTCCAGATAGAATGATGGCAACTTTTTCTGTTGTTCCATCACCTAAAACTAGTGATACCGTTATTGAACCTTATAATGCAACTTTATCTGTCCATCAATTGGTTGAAAACAGTGATGAAACATTCTGTATTGATAATGAAGCATTGTATGATATTTGTCAAAATACTTTAAAATTAAGTCAACCAAATTATTCTGAATTAAATAATTTAGTTTCTTCCGTTATGTCTGGAGTCACCACTTCATTACGTTATCCTGGACAATTAAATAGTGATTTAAGAAAATTGGCAGTTAATTTAGTCCCATTCCCAAGATTACATTTTTTCATGGTTGGTTATGCCCCATTAACTTCAATTGGTTCAAAATCTTTTAGATCATTAAGCGTATCAGAGTTGACCCTGCAAATGTTCGATGCCAGAAATATGATGGCAGCTTCTGACCCAAGAAATGGTAGATATTTGACCGTTGCCGCTTTTTTTAGGGGTAAAGTTTCCGTTAAGGAAGTTGATGATGAAATGTACAAGATTCAACAAAAGAATAGTAATAATTTTGTTGAATGGATTCCAAATAATGTGCAAACTGCCATTTGTTCTGCTCCACCAAAAGATTTGGAGATGTCTGCCACTTTTATCGGTAACTCTACATCTATTCAAGAATTATTCAAGAGAATTGGTACTCAATTTAGTGCAATGTTTAGAAGAAAAGCGTTTTTACATTGGTATACTAGTGAAGGTATGGATGAATTAGAATTTAATGAAGCTGAAGCTAACATGAATGATTTGATTAGTGAATATCAGCAATATCAAGAGGCCGTTGTTGAAGAAGATTTGGATTATGCTGATGAAGCTCCTTTAGAAGATGATATGGAGCAAATTTAGGTAGTTAATTAAGTGTTATCAATTTTAGTAGATTAAGAAAACTCTCTAAAATGAATCAGCAGGAATTCTATTACTCTGTTATTCTGTTATTCTGTTGTTCTGTTGTTCTGTTGTTCTGTTGTTCTGTTGTTCTGTTGTTCTGTTGTTTTGTCTTTGATCTTGTCATTTTCTCCAATTCTTGAAATCTACAATTACTATTCTATTCTTTTATTATCTACTTACTTCTCTTACGCACTCTCCTACCTCCTCTCTACTGGTCTTTATGCACTTTCCTCGCCTAATTTCCTCTTAAAAAGTTTTGAACAAAGTCATTCTTGTCAACTTTACCATAACTATTTTGATCATCAAAATATCTCATCACATGACATTGCTGTTTCCAGAAATTAGTCAACTCTTGGAACTCCATTTGTCCCTTCATATACAAAACATTGCTAACCCCTAAATCATTAACGTATCTTTGTCTTTCGAACTCTTGTCTAATCTTAGTTTTCACATTAGAAACTGGCATGTCTAATTCATAAATGTTACTCATTTCTTTGGAGTATCTCATGTACTTTCTGTACAAGTGGATGACCCTCTTTCTCATCTCTGCATTAGTAGCAGCACGTTTAGTAGTTTCTGCAAATTCAGTAGCTAATGTCATAATAGTTTTTTACTCAATTGTGGTTGGCCAGTGCGAAATAAAAGGCTGCGAAAGAGATGAATGAGGTAGAGAAGAGGTAATTAGACGAGATGGCTGGAAGATGGATTAGGGAGGAGGGTATCCAGATACTCTGGTATGTGTTGTATTGTAGTATGGCATTGTGGGGTTTTTTTTGTATGTTTTTTTTTTGTATGTGATTCAGTTTTATTGTGATTTTAACATTTTATGTAAAGAGCTGATGTGGCAGGAAATACCAAAAACAGTAGGAGTTATTTCTAAAACTATTAAAAGGTGTTGTAACGGCTAGTTCGAATGTGTAGTACTATACACTACCACCTACAATCTTTTTCTATATCAGGTCATTTTTGCATGTGTATTTCTTCTAGAGTTATTAGTTTTTCAATTAGGGATTCTATTCCTGATATAAACCAGTTTAATGTTCTTTTTATTTCATAGCTTTATATAGTATTGTTGTTTGTATTTATACGCATTACTTCTATAATACTAGAGTGTCACTTCTATGATCCTTCATCGCCCCCTACTTGATCCCTGATTCTAATCAATAGCTTACTACTAGGCTCCAACAATTTGATAAATCGACACAACTCAAAACACCAATCCCATTTTGACCCCTTGACTAACTTGCCAATTAAATTCAATATAATCTTTTCATCTCCCGCATCTAAATAACCAACCGTCTCGTCTTCTTCACGTTTAAGATTTAGATAGATGATCAAAAAATGATACGCTAATTCAACCTTATCGGTGTCCATAAGTTTATTCATTAGGCTTAGTGGGTCGGTTCCAAGAATATCAAAGAAATTCGACCAATACTCAAACTCAATTTTACGAAGACAATTGATGAAAATCAGCTCATAATCTTCAACTAGCTTGATCAAATCTATAAGTCTATAGATCAACCTGTTTTTATGTGAAAGGTAATCAAACAATAAAAGTTCAAGACAATAATTATATTGATTGAATTCATTGAATTTAGTATGAATTATATTTGTATCAATTTCATTAATGAGGTCGAACTCAATCAAATTATTCAAAATCAATTTCCCGCTAAGTTTTACTTTGATAAAATCCCTTGATAGTATCATATCTTGAAGTCCAATTAAATTGATTGATTCTTGCGTCTTGTGGATCTTTAATGGTTGGAAATTCTCTAAATCAATCGTTATAGGCTTGGTGAATTTCATTTGACTCCCTAGTTCATCATCGTCTAAACCATCTTGAGGATTTAAATCACCAGGATCGAAAATTAATTCGATTAAATGAGTCAAATTATAAATTAAAAGCTGATTACCTTTGAAAAGATAAATATACTTGATGATTTCATCATTGATATTGATATCATTTATCCGGAAACTTTCAATACACGTCTGCACTTGAATCAATTGGTAGTACGTGGTTAACAAGATCTTATTGGCCTGATTCTTGAGTATGAAAAAATCACCATCATTAAGAAGAATTAAGAAATTCAACTTATCAATCATACGGATTTTGGTGATTTTGTTTAATTCCAATCTATCCTTCATGGTGGTAAAATCAATGGTCTTGTCGAGTCTCATAAAAAATCGATAATATACCCCTTCCTTGTTGGTGTACCCATCATGGAGCTCAAAGACAAATAACTTGTAATTACTATCAAGAATAATCATATTATTATCGGTAAGTTCAAACGTCAAAATGGTATCAAGTTTATGCCTCCATATAAAGAGATCTGAATCAAAACTAAACTGTTGACCTCCTTGGGCAAAATTGGAATTTTCCATATTTAGGATAATCAATTCATCCATCACGGTCCCTGTATCGGAAGCAGTTCTATTTACCAACATGAGAAAGGCTTTAAAACTAATATGGTCTATGATATTAAGGGTCTCCATGTAATAGTTCTTGAAATTGTACCACACCAAGTGATTATAGTCATCTTCGGCGTTTTTATAAGAGTTAGAAATGGATATTTTATCACCAAAAGTTATGATAATCTGATTTCTGTCATTCTTGGAGATTCTAAATTGAAGTTTGGTAGGATTCAAATAACTAATTTCTTTAAAATGAGGAAGAATTGGATGCTTGATGAGTTTTGTACTGCCATTAGATTCTACAAGGGAGAAGTAATTGGGACTAGTGATTATTAAGTTTTGTTGGCTGGCAAGTTTGATAAGATTTACCTTGTACAAGTGATTTTTTTCAACGAGTAAAACTGAATTATCGTTTGAGGAAATCAAGAGTTTGTCGGCTCTCAAATAATCCATGTTAATTTCACTAGCCAAAAGCTTTGTATTGGTGGTAATGTTCCCAAACCGGGAGGAAATGGTCCAATACCCTTTTGTACATAAGATGATGAAAAATTCCCCGTTTTCTGACCATTGAATGGAATAATCTTCATAATCAACAGTAATATTGATACAATTTTTTAACGATTGGCCAAGTTTGAAGAGCCCTAACCGGACTTCTTCACCCTGTATATACTTTATAAGAACCACTTCATAAACCGGGTTGAATTTCAACTCCAAGATTTGTAAGTTTACATTCAATCTATGGCCCGTAGGGTCGATGTCGGTATCGCCAACTTTGACGTACCATAAGTCGTCCAGTATGTCCAGCATAAGGAAGTAATTTGATGCATAATTGTACCACAAACACTTGGACTTTGAATCAAACCAATCGAATTCGATAAAGTTGAAGATTTCGTTATTTAGGGATTTAACGTTGATAATTTGGATTAAATTTTCATTATACACAAAAAGATTGTGGCTATTTGATTTCAACCAAAATTTGTTGATACCTATACCGATTTTGATTATTTTGAATATGGATATTTTAACAAATTCGATATTGAAATTTAAAAGATTATCTGGGTTGTTGAAATTTTCGATATTTTCTAAATTTGAATGGTCAGACTTGGTAATTTGGTTTAACATCTTGAGGAAACTGAATTGGCCAGCTGTGTTAGTGATTGGTAGTAATTTCTGTAAAACCGTGTGATTTTCGTCGGACAATTCATAGATTGATTTTGTGGGGTCAATATGGACCTGGTAAATGAAAAGGTAATCATTTTCCGTGGTTAAAAAAAGATTGACTATATTGAGCTTAGACATCCGAACTCCTAATGATAGATCTTTGGTTTTAATTCGTTTATTTGATCCATGTTGAATTATTGATTCGGGATTTCTTGTATGAATTGACACCGGTAAGAGGGTCAATTCGTGGAGGATGAGAACCGACGTTTCTGTGAGTACACAGATTAACGAGGTGTTTTTCATGTTAATGATTTCTAGTACCGACTCCATCGTCGGTAATGGAGCCAGGGATTCTGGTGAGTCTATCCAAACCATTGAAGAATAATAGTCGCGATTGCAAAGAATCAAATAAACAACCAGGATGGGAAACCAGGACGGGGAACTAGGATGTATAACCAGGATGGATAACAATTCACGACTCTCGGGATAATGTATGAAACCGCCACTTTACGAGTAACCTGCTGTGTCAGATATTGATAAGTCAATTTACTAGAATTGGTAGTGTTACCCAGTGAAATACTGTCTATTCAAAGTGAGTATTATTTTGCAACCTCTTCAGCTGAAAAGATGAAAACAATGCGAGGGTTTTCGCTGTATGATTTTTCTTATGAAAATACTCTGATTTTTATACAAGTATGCTGATGTGGTTCTTTTAAAAGCGTATATGTATCTTTGTCTTGTGATGTGACTTGGAGTGGTACCAGCCTCGGCTCTTCCACAAAAGGGCGTGTGGTCTAGTGGTATGATTCTCGCTTTGGGCGACGGTTCAGTTGACTGAACTGACATACAAGCATGCGAGAGGCCCTGGGTTCAATTCCCAGCTCGCCCCTTCTTTTTTTTTAAAAAATTCATTCTTAATAAAAAGAATGAGAACTAAATCGAAATCGATTTAACAAAAGCACTAAAATCTAGTAGCTACAAGAGATCTTTTTTGCTCGTAACCTCGAGACCGTAAATTGATGGTCGTAACATAGTCGCTGTAACGACGCAACAATTCGATGCCCCTAAATTCCCTCCTCCTTTGCCTACATGTCTACAATTTTTACTCGATTATTTATACATGGACTAAAGAACCTACTCTATCCAAAAGATGCGTAAAAACTTTCTGCAAAATATATAACATTCCTTAACGGTAAGATTTTTGGAATCTAGCTCTGGCACCACGACCACCGAATTTCTTTGGTTCCATTCTTCTGGAGTCAGCAACCAATAAGGTCTTGTCGTAAGCGGTGAAGACCTTCTTCAATTCATTCTTAGAAGCTTCATCGACGTATTTTTGGTGGTAAGCAATCAAACCTTTGGCAATAGCTTGTCTGATAGCGTAGACTTGGGAAACGTGACCACCACCGGAGACCTTAACTCTAATGTCCAAGTTTTGGTACTTGTCTAAACCAACCAAGGTTAATGGTTCGTAAACCTTGAATCTCAAGATTTCTGGTTCAACTAAAGTGATTGGAGAACCGTTGACCTTGATTAAACCTTTACCAGCTTTGACGTGGGCAACAGCAGTGGCAGTTTTCTTCTTACCAAAAGTTTGTACTGATGGAGTTGACATATTCAATGGGGATGGAAAAAATTGAAATGAAAAATATTTGTGAAAAATTTGAGAAAACTCAAATGAGGGTTGGTCGTGTAGGTCGTGCGCGGGCGCGGTGGAGGGGGTTGCAAAAAAGAGTGAACTAGACGGTTCCAGGTAAGGTTAACGGATTTAAACACAAGAGAGGCGGGGCAAATCATGTAAGTATAAGTATATACATATGTATATATACGTGGTAATTGAACAGAGTAAGAGGTGTACCGGCTTGTAAAATGTATCATTATTGTGGGTTAATACTGGATCAATTGGTTAGCTACTAAATTGTTTTAGTCAGTTGAGAATTATTTGGGGCAAGCCCGCGCGCGCGATCACCTGACGTGTGACTGCTTTTGCTTTCGATGAAGAAATAATGGGGTAAAATCAAGGATATGGATCGGCGGAAAAACCACCACCCATTAATCCATACATAACCGGTCACTCCAACCTACGTCTATATCTATTTACCGTTCATTACCCCCAGTTCATTACCCACACCTTTTTAATTGTTAATCGATTTCATTGGGTCGCACACGGCCAGGTTTGTTTTTGTGGGTGTGTGGGTACTTTTTTTTTCGCTCCGATTAGTTAATCAAAACTTTCACTCCTCGACACGACCAGTTCTCACCTTGCAAAATGAAAAATTCAATTGAAAATTTTTTTCACCTCAAACCATGGCTATCAGTAAGAATTTACCTATCTTAAAGAACCACTTCAGAAAACACTGGCAAGAAAGAGTCAAAGTCCACTTTGACCAAGCCGGTAAGAAGGCCAGCAGAAGAACTTCTAGATTACAAAAAATTGCTAAGGAATCTCCAAAGCCAATTGATTCTTTAAAACCAATTGTTAGAGCTCCAACTATTAAATATAACAGAAAATTGAGAGCTGGTAGAGGTTTTACCTTGGCTGAAATTAAGGCTGTTGGTTTGACTGCCAAGTACGCCAGAACTGTTGGTATTTCTGTTGACCACAGAAGAGTTAACAAGAGTCAAGAAACTTTTGAATTAAACGTTGAAAGATTACAAGAATACAAGAATAAATTGGTTGTATTTGACAAGAAGACCACTAAGGATGAAGTTGCCAAGTTTGCTGATGTTTCTGTTAAGTCTACTTTCCCAGTTGTTCAACCAGTTGTTGAAACTGCTCCAAGAGCCGTTGAAGTTCCAGAACAATCTGCTTACAGAACCTTGAGATTGGCTAGATCTGACAAGAAGTACAAGGGTACCAGAGAAAAGAGAGCCAAGGCCAAGGCTGAAGCTGAAGCTGACAAGAAGAAGAAGTAAGGGTTGTTATATAAAGATCTGCACTAAGTATGTAGTAATACACTACTGTAATTGTAAGAACTGTAGACGAGATGAGACGAGAAGATGAGACGAGACTGTAGACTTTGAAAGGTTGGAAATCATTTGACTTATTTCACTGGTACTTTTTGAATGGTAGTTCTCATCTCATCTCTGATTCATGTCTAACTTCTCATTTCTACACCTATAGCTTTTCGTTTCTACACCTCTTCCGGTTCTACATCTACATTGGTGACTTTCACACTTATTATTTACGCACATGCATTAATCTATCTATCTAATCAAATAAACCAAAACCCATGTCATCGTCAGATTCTTCCTTTTCTTCTTCCTTTTCTTCTTCGGCAGCTTCTTCAGCAGCAGCACCACCGGCAGCAGCAGCACCACCAGCTGGAGCAGCAGCAGCTGGAGCAGAAGAAATGTTAAAGAACAAGTCCTTCAAGTTTTGACCGGATAAAGCCTTAGCATAAATATCAGCCCAAATTCCTTCAATTTCAACATTAGCCTTGGTGGTTAAAGCCAACAAGTTTTCAGCAGAAATTTCGATTTCGGAATCAGCCAAGATCAAGGCAGCGTAAGATAAACTGGTTTCAACAGACATTTTAATTATAAAGAAAACTAGAACTTAATCGATTTAAGCAATTTGCAGACTAATTCTTAGTTAGTTGATAAAGAAAAAAATTTTCAATATTCGCACTAGTTTGATGAATTTTGAACGGGTCACGTGAGGATGTGGGAGGAATCTGTGGTCACGTGCGGTTAGGGTTAGGGCTAGAAGCGAGACAGACTGACAACTAACAGAGACAGACTGACAGAGAATTAGCAACGATTAGGTTTATAATTGTATGACATATAATCAATAGTCTAATCAAGTTTATTAAATTAAATCCAATCATTTCAAAATTGATTTTCTTTGGAAAGCATTCTTAAATAACCAACAGCTTTAAGCTTTGTTGGGTGAAAGTGTAGGATTTTTAGTATCTTTAAGCCTCTAATAAATTCTGGTCAGAGGGTTATATTCCTAGTGATTGGTTTATTGATAGCCTGAACTAAGTATATAAATTGTAAATAAGTAGTATACCTTATAATAATAGACGAGAATAGATAAGTGCATTATCAACAAACAGATAAATGGATAGATGGAGGGAGGGAGGGATCGGCTGACAACTAGACAGATAGACATAGTTAATCTGAAATAATCTTGTAATAAGTTGTGATTTAAATTATAGTCTAAAATTATAATTTGTGACTTGTTTAAGTCTCCTGAAGTTTCCAGATTTTCCACGGCACCTCTCGTCTAAGTCAGTTCCTGAAATGATCTTGTTGGTGAAACAGTACTTTAGGTTAAAGGGTTAAAGTTTAAATCTTACGGCACTTAAACAAAATGACAACGGTTGTTCGGGTGACGTGATTCTGGTGACGGTGATTCTGGTGACGGTGATTCTGGTGACGGCTTAATGATTGTTTGAGTTCAGATTAATTTGCAAACCACAACATAGATTATAAATTAGACAATATTTTTCAATAATCAAGAATAGCCAAGAATAACTATGTTTTTGAAAGCATTGATAGCATTGTAATTTGTTCTTAAACGGTCTTGACTAGTAAATGGAACAAA
>JAKTWY010000053.1:0-20442 GCA_030582335.1 Yamadazyma nakazawae | reverse complement strand
GATAATGTATTAAGATAATTTTGAAACCGTGACGACAAGTCTGCCTTACCAACTTGGCCATAAAGGCGGATTTGTTATTGGAAAAGGTGCGTATTATACCCTGTCTCGCGACTTTCTTTTTTTGAAACAAACTTTTCAGCATATTGAACGTGCACGACCCCCATTACCTTTCCCTAAGGCTTAATCAACACAGGGCTAAAAGTTTAATTATACAGAACACCCAGTCTGCCTTTAATGTAGGGCGTCCGTCATGTTCCTTTTCCTTAGGGAAGCTATTCAGTATTTGATAAATTTTTACTAGTTTTTTGTTCTGCCTCATTACGAGTAATATACCATTTCAATGTAATGTGCGCTATACTTAATCTTTGGATTTGTAAAAACCACAAAATTTTGAATTTTTTCTAAAAAAAAAATTACTTAAAGCAAATTACCAGGGAATATCAGAATACTTTATCTGTTCCACAAGAAATCTATAGAGACTCAACTGGGTCTAATCTTAGTATTCTGTATTATGAATTCTTTTGCACCCAATTTTTACAATGAGTTTCCTTTTAAGAATTCTCCAGAGATTCAGTATTCTTTCAAGGAGCTGGTAAATAATAGAATTCCAGAAGAACAAGAGATGCTAAGGGATTAATTAATAGAATAAAAAGCCTGTTGTTTATCTTTCTGTTATTCACAATCAACCCGTTTTTTCTTTGGAAAATTTCTAGTAATAGCTGTAATACAATGAAAACACTAATACAACATGACAATCAAAGAAACGGAAGATCTAGCAAACCAAAGTATCACATTGTGCACCACATTGTGCACAAACAATTTGCTTACATTGTTTTGATGCTTCGAGGGAGTGGTTTGGTAAGTAACTTTGCAATAAGACAGGTAAAATATGACTAAGTAAGGTCTAGCTGACGCCGATAAAGGTCCAGGTAAAACATATATAATATATCCAAAGACCCCTTATGGATAACAATGGCTGCGAAAAATAAGAATTTAAGGTGCCTCCCAAAACAATTTGACATCACCAGGAGAGAATATACGATGGGAGTGACATAGCAAGGGTCTTTTTTTATTGCTTAGCGGGTGTCTAAACTTATCGGACCGATAAAAAACCTGCCAGAATTCAGGTTCGAGTTTTTGAATCCATCAACTTAGCCAAGTACTTGTAAATTGCCAAGTTGTACAAAAAAAGCAGACTTCCAAACCTGGGTATGTTAGATAGGCTACTACTCCTGCTTTATCACTGATGCCTACGACTCTATCACATACCAAACAAATCTCTTTTGTAAACATCTCACAACTTCATAAGTATACTCATCCTGCACCCAATATTGACACATCGTTGCTTAGAATACCAGCCGTACAATTGGCGCGAATTAGTAACCATCCTCAAGACAACACTTTCTATGACATACACAGTTGGGGATAGACGTATTAAGTTGGACGTCGAGACCCTCGATGATAAAGACCAACAGCTTCTACTAGCCCACCGTAAACTATTCAAATACTGTTTGAATAATGCTACCTATAAGTATTTGATGAAACTCAAAAGTATTATATATTTATTCAATGATATAATGGTGGTTTACAGCACACTTTTAACGAAAATTCCAAATTACGATGACATAACAAAACAGGCAGAGCTTATAAAGAGTGATATGTTTCAGTTAGAGCAACTGTTTGATAACATACTTGGTCATGATGAATCCCAAGCTGTTCGCATAAGCACTAAGTGGCAGTATAAGTCCTATCAAGATACGGTTAAACCGATGACTCAACACTTACTTGAACTATCTCATGTGAAGTTTGAAAGAGTCTATAGAACATTGTACTGTATTGAATTTTTCTTTGATAAATTCGATAATTTGAAAAAACTACTCATTCCTTTTTTATTAGTACAAACGAAATCAGTCATTAATTCCATAAAAAAACTGTTGTATTTAATCAACCTTCTGACCATAGCAGATAGCTTACTGTCTTTGACTGAGCTCAATCCTGGGATTTTGAAACAGTTGAAAAAAATCGAAAAAATTACATCTGGCTTTGAAAAAGAGTCACTTGTTTTAGAGACTGGGTTTAAAACTTTTGACCCTCTGCTTCAACAATATACCAAGATCTTACTTGGAAAGGCCATTTTAAAACGAGAAATCGACTCTAGTGAATGCCAAATCATCAAGCGTCGTGATATTTGTTACGAGGCGTCAGAGCATGTTATATCCATACCATTATCAGAGAATCAATTGGATTCCTCCATGAAACTAATGACAAAATACTTGTTTTATATTGTATTTTTCCTTGCATTATTGGTTTGTTTTATCATTTATAGATTAATTCGGGTGTTGTTTGCATGATCCATACGTTGTTCTGCCAGGACTAAGGTAAGAACTTGAAATCCGTGTATAGTAGTGTGATATGTATGTCAAAAATAGACCATTGTAGTACAGTTTCAAATATAGTTAACAGTCTTTCACTGGTAACTTAAAAGGGGAACTCTACACTTACATAATTTC
Organism: Yamadazyma nakazawae; assembly: GCA_030582335.1. NCBI lineage: Eukaryota > Fungi > Ascomycota > Pichiomycetes > Serinales > Debaryomycetaceae > Yamadazyma > Yamadazyma nakazawae. Next base: position 17,932 of record JAKTWY010000053.1, on the reverse strand, counting down.
CATAACTCTAAAACAAAAACGTCGACATATATACAAATGTTGATGAACCAATTTCGATTTTATATGTCCTCATCCTTACCACATTGATATACCCCCTCATTACACAAAATACGTCTGCGCGAACTTTCACCAACATTGATTAACATCTCATTCCCACCAAGTCTCTAGGCCAGGGCCCTTTTATCCTTCAATCCCTTTGTGAACAGTGCAATTTCCCCCCGCACCTATAAAACAAGCAAACGAACCTAATAAGGGATTACCCCAGAATTCTCGAAATTCCTTTGAAAGTTCCAATTCAATTCTTCCTCAATAACTTGTGTTTTGCCAACTGAAATTTACTATTTATGTCGGATAAACAAATTTATTCCGCCACATACTCCAACGTACCGGTGTTTGAATACGTGACGCTGGAGGGCCCGATTATGAGAAGAAAATTCGACTCTTGGATAAACGCTACTCATATTTTGAAAGTGGCTAAATTTCCAAAAGCTAAGAGAACTAGAATATTAGAAAAAGATGTCCAAACCGGAATTCACGAGAAAGTACAAGGTGGTTACGGAAAATACCAGGGAACTTATATTCCTCTAAATTTAGGAGTGGAATTAGCCAAACAGTTTGATGTTTACGAAACACTAAAACCAATATTTGATTTTATATATGTGGAAGGAAAGTCTGAAACGCCCCCACCAGCTCCTAAACATAGCCATGCATCGGCTTCTAATGTAGCTCAGAGACAGAACTCGGGCGCAGAATTAGCTCGTAAAACAAAATCCTCAACCTCCATCACTGGACCCCCTAAAAAGAGAGGTAGACCTAAAAGAGTAACGTTGGACCATCCTCCTACCTTAAAGCAAAGCGACACAACACCGATTTCTACAGAATCGAGTTCAAACATAAAGCCGGCCACTAGGCAGGACACCGAACAAGATGCATTGAATCTCATGGCAAACCATATGAATCAACATCAGAAATTGAATAGAGCCGTTAAGGACGAAGATTTGGAATTGGTTGATAATAGTAGCGATGATATGAATGAGGAAAATGAGGAAGAAGAGTTTCTCTCTGGAAAAGAACTATTCGGAACTCCTCGTAACTCTTTTGAGAGAATCGTTAATAACCATAATAGTATCAACTATCCAAGGACTCACTTTCACGGTATTGCTTCAGCTCAACACTTTCCTAACCTTTTGGCATCAAGGAATGTATCTATGGATCCATACGGTTTATCTCAGTATCATCATCCACAACAAAACAATCTGTTGAGATCCTTCAAAGATGATCAAAGCCATGGCGAATATTTCAGTAATCTTTTGAACTTTTTTCTCGAAGATAACCAATCCCAAGAAAATTCAACACCTACTGAAGATGGCTCAGAAGGAAAAGGTTACAAGAAGCAAAAAGATACGGTGATTCCGAAAAACCTTTTGCATCCTCCTCAACCTCTTTTGAAGATAAATATCAATCAACCAATTGACAATGATGGAAATACTATATTCCATTGGGCATGTTCTATGGGTAACCATACTATAATACAGTTTTTGATTAGCAATTTTCCGAATATCATTAACTCCAATTTGAAGAATAATCATGGGGAAACACCATTAATGTTTTTAATTAAATTCAGTAATTCTTTCCAATTGAAGAATTTTCCAAGTCTCCTTGATCTTCTTTTTGACTCAATTCTACTGGTAGATAATCAAAATAAGACGGTTTTACATCATATTGCTTTGTCTGTTGCAGCACCCAACTTTGTTGAATCTAGTTTTACTGGGAACGATGAACAATTGAGTAATTACTTGAAAAATAAAGAAAGAATAGCTAGGTACTATATTGAATGCTTATTCACTAAAATTATCGAGTTTCAAGAATTCAATAATAATGACCAAAAATCTAATGAATTGATAAAGAAATTCATTAACCACCAAGATGCTGATGGTAACACTGCTTTCCATTTGATAGCATACAATTTGAATAAGAAATTGGTTAAAGTATTTATAGGTTACCATCGGTTCATCGATTTCACTATAAAAAATTTGGTTAATTATTCTGTTGAGGAATACTTGGCATCCCATAATTATATTTTAAAATTGGAGAATGATAATGGAGATTCAGGTGCTAATCGTATGAATGACTTGATTGACAACAAATCAATTAATATTCAAAGTTTTGAAAGCCAATTGTATTATAGTAAAATGACGGTCAATTTAACTAATTCAACGTCAAATATTATTACTGAGAGACTTACAGAATTGCAGTTTTTGATTGACAAGGAATTGAATGAGAAGGATGAAAAATTATTGAAGTTGATCAATATTAACTCTAAGTTTCAAAGTTTAAAAGCAGTAGAACAAAAACTTATTTTAAAAATCTTCAAATTAGATTATCTAATTAAGGATATTGAAGATGATTTACAAACTTTAGATATTAAGCGGGATAGAATAATCCAAGATGAAATTAGTAGATTCCTTAATGATTTAACTTTCCAAGTTCTTCAGAAAAAGGAAAAGTTAGAGAAGAAACTTGAAGTTTATAAGAGGATTTACTTGAAGAATTTAAAATCAAAGTTATCTCAAGATTTCAAACAAGAGAAATCTGATAATAATGACGACAAGTTTGAATTATCTGTTGAGCTTCAGAATGAGATTATCCGTTCAAAGAAACTAATGGATAATTTACTTCTATTAGAAGCAAAGCTACCAGTATTGAATAGGGATGACTTCAAAGAAAATAAGTCAAGCACAATTACATCCAATTACGCAGCAGATGATAAACTTAATAAGTATTGTAAGTTAATATCCTTGTGTTGTGGTATGGATATTAATGATGTTGAGAGTTCGATTGATTCTATAGAACAGTCTTTGATGAAGAGTGTGAATCAAAAATAAGTGTACTATACTATGTAATATACAATATTTGTAATATACAAATTATCTATTGATTGCTCCAGGGAAGCGTGTTATCATCTTTTGTTCTCAAAATTGATTTAAATTTTTCTCCGTTCTTTGTACCTTAAAACTTGCAATATCATGCGGCTAAAGGATTTAAGTTGGGAACACCACAGAAAAAGAGCCCTATTGTACTCACGAGACCGCTATTATATAACCATACTCAATACCTTATGCAGTAAATACTCTACGAAATCGGCCGTTTATAAAAAAAATATGTCACTTAATGTGCAAATAATTATCTTTATTTAAGATTTCTTGTCGCTTTCATCGTGTGAGTCTTTCCTCTCACACGCTAGTGAAATTCTCGAAATTTTTAGATAACAAGAACTTCCCATGTATTTCAGACGATATTTTAGGCTACTTTTGCTACTTGTTCTTTTGATAGTGGCCATAACTCTCGTGCTACTCAAGGGGGAAGTTACGTTCGACCCTGACAGGATTTCATCTAAAGTAGTACCGGGCTCTAATGTTAAGCCTTCAAGACCTGGAAGCCTCTGGGACGCGATACCCTTCGTTAAAAGTAAACCAGAAGAAGAGAAAGATACATTTCCTTTGAGCAAGTTCTTAACTAAGAAAGATCTCTATAGAACTGATAAACTTGGGGTTTTTACTGACCCTTATAAATTATTTGAAACAGTTTTACCCGATGGTGAATCTCCAGACCTCAAGAAAATATGCCCTGACTTGAGAATGGAACAGGATATTCATGTGAGTGATGTGGCATTGTTGCCAGCAGAGTTCAAAGTTATTCACGAACAGCTTTCTAGAAATCAGGAATATGCCAAGTTGATTAAAAAAGCTGAAGAAAGATTTAAACCAAAGATCCCTAAAGAGAATCAATGGTTTAGATTCGCTGGTTCTTCTGTTTGGTTGAAGGATTTTGAAGCCCATATGATGGTAAGTAGATTGATCTATTCGCCCAGTGGTATACCTAATAAAGGGTTTGCTAGTTTCCTTTATGTTCAGTTGTTCGATACTGATTGGAAAGAACTCGAAAAGACTCTTTCTATTCCTTATGAACAACAAATTGTTCAAAATATTATTAACTTTGACGGGTCCCTCGATGAAAATGTGTTGGACAGTTCTGTTGCCCTGAGAGAAATGATGTTCCCCTCATTATTACCTGTTCCATTTGGATATTTAATGAAGACTGAAAATAATAAATACTATTATGGACCTGAAGATCCGAGAATCTTAAAGAGAACGAATCCTTTAGGGTTTGAAGAACCAGTGGTAGTTTTTAACATGAAAGATATGCAAATAAGCAAGAGAGTTATGTTTATGTATCGACCATTTTCCAATAAGGTCACTATGTTGAAAAAGAGAAATGTTGCATTTGCCAACATCGAGAAAAACTGGACTCCTTTCTTTTCTAAACATCAAGGCGAGGACAAGATTAACTTTGTATACTCTATGCTGCCTCTTGAGGTTTTATCTTGTGAAATTGAAACAGGAATGTGTGACTTTGTTCAGAAAGTTGAAAAAGAAAATGTAAACTCATATGGTGATTTACGTGGAGGGTCTCAACTTGAAAGAGTACCTATCGATAACTTACCGAAACACATACAAGATTTGTTTGAATTTCCTGAGAATAGAAACGTGTATGTGGGATGGGCCAGAACACACTTAAATAAGTGTGGATGTGGTGAATCTATGTACAGACCAAATTTGGTTATCTTGGTTGAAGACTATGACAAGGAAAGCAAGAATTTTTTCTATAAATTGGCTGATGTTTCAGAGTTCATTGATTTTAATGCTGAAATCCCTAAATGGACCAATCCTAAATTTGACGAAGATAATAAATTGATTGAAGACACTGAGACTTCCATCTGTGACAAGAAATTAAGAAATGTGTTGATTCCAAACTCATTAGCCTACTGGGAAATTGAAAGTGTCATTGTAAACAGCATACATTACGCTAAAAAATATTTCAATAAGGTTCCAAAATCCGAGAAAAGACAAGATATCGTGTTCAACGATTTTATGGGTATTACATTATCGGCTGCTGATTCTGATGTTAAGGTGGTACATGTTAGGGGTTTGTTAAACTATATATCACGTATTGATTCATTATTTGAGACCAAATCAGTCGTCACATCTTCATTCCCATTAGCTGAAGTAAACCAAAGATGTATGGAAGCCTCAGGAAGGGACTACTGTGTTAAATTTGCAGAATTGCATGGAGGTGTTGTATCATATGATTAATTAGAAATATAGAGGAAGAAGAAGAAGAATTGTCTCAATTGGAAAACTGTATAAAGTATTCATTGCAGGCCAAGGAGATAATTGGAATATATAAAAAGTGTGAAGGATCTACCCTTTAACTTTTACTAAATTATTTAGAAACAGTTGAACCATTGATTCGGTTTTTCTAGTAGTGATTTGAACCGCATCGCGGTGAAAACACTACGGCACTCGCTCTATAACCATTCCTTGAATAACCGAACTAGCCTTTCAAGCACTAATATTTTTCTGTGAAGTTCGCAAAGTCGGAAGCTGCAAAATTTGCAGTAATTTTTCCTCTAGTAACCGAAAAACAATAGCGGTTAAACTACTCTATATATAACACTTGATACCTCAGTTCTTTTCTCATAATAACAAAATGAGTGAAGATAACAAGAGTGATTTGTATAAGCAATACTCTGGAAACATAAGCTCTTCTTCCTCTAACGAAGATCATACACCAGTTGCATTTCATGGTAAAGAAAAATCCACCTCTAGGAAGGATTCTTGTGGTTCAAGAAGAGGATCTTCATCTTCTTTCACCAAAGGTTTAGAAATTTTGAGAAGAAACTTGAGTGGCCTGTCAAGACACTCTCATACCTCTCAGTACTCTGTATCCGAAATCTTTGGTAGCTTGAACAGTAATGAGATCGAAGAAGAAAGGGCAAAAACTAAGAGAGATGTTCTTGAAGAATTAAAAGATAATCTTGATAACGAAACAGGAGATTATGTTGAGCCCTTCGTTCTACCTGAAAGTGGATTAATCATCGAAAATAATGGTGAAGAATTCCAACTTATAGACCCCGAGTTAATTACTTGGCAAGGCTACAATGACCCAGAAGATCCTCGTAATTGGCGCTTGATTAAAAAATTTTACTTGTTGGGGTTTGTTTCAGTCTATGCTTTGGTAAGTCCTATGTCTTCCTCTATGTTGACACCCGCCATTTCTGAAATCAGTAAAGAATTTGGTATAACCAATCCAGTAATTAGTTCTATGGTGGCATCTATTCAAATTCTTGCATGGGCGGTTGGTCCTTTACTTATTGCGCCACTAAGTGAATTTGATTACATTGGTAGAAAGCCTGTTTTAGATGGTTCTATCATCATGTCCTTCGTGTTTAACTTGGGTTGTGCATTTAGTAAAAATACAGCTCAAATGATGATTTTCAGATTTGTAGGAGGTTTATTTGGATCATCTCCCTTAAATGTTGGTGCAGGTGTTATATCCGATATGTTCGATGCAAAGTCGAGAAATTTGGCTTTAGCTGGGTTTACTTTGGCCCCCTTATTAGGCCCAGTTATTGCACCAATGATTGCTGGATTCATTTGCGACCATTTAGAATGGAGATGGGTATTTTATGTTTTAACTATTTTTAATGGGCTAGTTGCCTTGTTGGGTGCCGTATTTTATAGAGAAACCTATTCTCCCAAATTGCTTAAACAAAAAGCTACTGCTTTAAGAAATTCTACTGGTAACAAAAATTTACACACTATTTACGAGATAACAAACCAAAGTTTTGGGAAAAGAATGTTGACAACAATGACTAGGCCAGTTCATTTGTTGTTCACTCATCCAATGATCATAGGTCTTGGGTCATTTCTTGCATTCGTTTATGGATTCATGTACTTATTGATTATTACTTTCCCAACAATGTTTTATGAAAATTACGGATTTAGCAAGAGTGTTATTGGATTGATGTATTTACCTATGGGTATAGGATTTACTATTGGAATCATATTTTGGACATTTGTAATCGGCAAGACCTATGAGCGGTTAACTGAGCGTAATAAAGGGGTCCCCAAACCAGAATTCAGATTACCCTGTTTATTTATCGTAGGAATCGTCATTCCAATCGGTCTTGTTTGGTACGGATGGAGTGCCGAAAAGAAACTTCATTGGATAATGCCAGGTATTGGATCGGGTATTTTTGCCTTTGGATTTATTTGTGCATTCCAATGTTGTCAAAGCTACTTGATCGATATGAACCCTAGATTCGCCGCATCTTCTGTTGCAGCAGCAGCTTTATTTAGATCCTTATTTGGATTCACTTTCCCCTTGTTCGCCAACAAAATGTATCAAGCAATGAACTACGGTTGGGGGAACACCATGTGTGCTTTTATTGCCTTTTTATTGGGAGTCCCATTCCCAATTTACTGCTACTTCCATGGTGAAAAAATTAGAAATAAATTTAACGAAAAATTCGATTATGACCAGAAAACTCAAGATAAAAATACATTGAAAGAGTTACAATAGCATTTATAGTTTAATTAACGATTAACGACTTTTATCTTTGGAGAGTTAAAGTTTGAAACATATAGATTATATACCGGACGAGGTAGGAACAAACCTAGACATAGCATACGATGGTATATTATTACCTTTCATGTGACTAGAGTATGCCTCCTATATCATATACTCTGTTTGCATATGTGTTCTGTCTAATATTGATGTATTGTGCGGTAACTCGTCTCGTCCCATGGCATCACCAAGTCGCATCTACTTGATTCTAAATTTCGCATCCATCTCATCTCAAATTTTTCAGCCATGAGTTTATCAGCCCAGTTGAATGCTATTGCAGACCGTAATGCTTCTGTAATCGTTGACAGGAAAACGAGAACTAAAATACACTCCAAGTCCTTAATTTTTGAACCAAAAATTGCTGCCACCCAGGATTATGAATTGATATATCAAATCGGTTTAGAAGGTTTAGAAGAGCTTAGCTCCGTCGATAGAAGATTTTTAAGATTTGAAAAAACTTTGTTTAGTGAAACTTCCATAAATTTCGATAGAAATGTTCAACAACAAGATCTTATTAAAGATTTGAATGAGAATGTCAATCTGTTCTTACTTCTTGTCTCACCCTATTTGAATTTAAACAGCTCCATCAAAGCTTTGGAATGGTTGGTTAGAAAATTCAACATCAACATGTCTCATGGGGAGCTATTACTATTGGTAGGATTATCATACTATAAGGAACCAATTTTTATAAAATTCTTAAATGTTTTACCAAAGAATTTGTTCCCTTCTGTCTTCCAATCATTAGTGGGATTCAAAGATTTGTTAAAGAACCCTTCACAAGTTTCTATTTTAAAGAGTTTCTTAAATAACACCGAATTGTTCAACTTATACTCCTTGTTTCTCGTCGATCAAGTGAATAAAAAGTTGATCTTCAAACAACAATTAATCTTTTACTTGTCGATTTCTATACAAATTTTGTCTGCGAACAGTAGAGATTCCAAGAAGATTGAAGAAACGTACATGCCTATAATATTTCAAATGGTGGGTAATTTGTTGTTGCCAAGCGATTCTAAGATATCCAACGAATTAAAATTAACTGCATTTTCTTTGGTGTCTGTAACTTGTTCCATTTTACCGTTGAATCGTAAAACCATCCAATCTTTAACTGATTCCATAACTTCCAATAAAGAATGTTTCAACGATAAGATCATTAAAAAGACATTGATAACCTTGGGTCAGTTATGGCACACTTACGTCCAGGACAATGATGTGAAGATCGACTCGATTAATTTGTCAAATAATGAAGTATTGATTGAATCAATCCATAATGAAAAATTCAATATCAGTAAATTTTTGTTCTATTATTACATTTCCAATTTGTCCGAAAAGAATCTTTACAAAATCTTCAAGTTCATCACTTTAACGGATTCAGAATACAAAATTGTTTTCTCTAAGCTATTAGCTGAAACGCAAAGTACTGAAGAATTCAAAATCAAAAACATTACTAGAGGTTTGGAGACTTTGTACAAGCTCAATGGTCCTTTATTCCATTCCTTGTTGTCTGAATTGAAACCGGAAATGAAGATAACCGATTTGGAAATGGTGTTAATGACCACCTTGACTACTGGAACTGAAGCTGAAATAGAATACGAGGTAGTAGACGTTGACGATGAGGATGAGGATATGGCCAATGAAGTGGTGGGAGAAAAGCTAGCAGATATTACTATTAATCCAAAAATATCCTCCTTCTTCTTGTCCTCTACTACTGAAGAATTCAATAATTTATCTGTGTTATTATTGAAAGATTTGGATTTATTCAAGGGATTGGCATCTAAGTTTGTGTCTGTTGAACTTTTAATTACATTTCTTATCCGATTTTCATTGACCACTTCTCTTCCAATAGTCGCAAGATTACAGGCATTAAAGACATTGAACCAAAAGTTTAATAAGGTTGTTAAGTTAGATTATGAATTCTACCTTCTCATTCCATTAATCTTATTGGGTCTTTCTGATCAAAATCAGTTAGTCCGTCAGTACTACTTGACTATCTTCCAAAAATTTGCCAAGGCCAGTCCTTCAAAGAAGGCTGCTTTATTTTTAGAAGAAGAGATTTATAACGATTTACCTAAAATCAAAAGATCTATTTTATCTCCTAAAGATGGTAAATTTTTGACTGGAATATTGATGGAAAACAATTTCGATGACATTGTAGTGGATAGTTCCAAGTTGGTGGCTTTGGTTTCTTCTCTTTTCACGTACTCAAAATCCAGCTTGAAGAAATTTGGTGCTGACTACTTGAAAGGATTTATTTTAAACCAATGGTCTATGCCATTCTTGCCATTAGTTCTTAAATCTAGAATTTGGACTATTGTTAGCATACTCAACACCCAAGAACAACCAAATGACTACAGATTCCAATTTGTAGAAAATGACTTGGCTAATTACTTGGCCTCAAGACACGCTTTGTCCAAGGAAGCTGCCGAATTGAAATTAGACATCTACCAAATCGAACAAGATATTGTTAATATTCTTGGTGGTCAACACATTAATGAAAAATTTGCTGCTAAAGAGGTTGAGATACTTCATAACTTTTTGGTTGGTCCTCCAACATTACAAGAATATACCAGCACTAGATTAGTGGCCATATTTGATTCTTTTAAGTCTCACGACTTGAAGTTCAAGATCATCACAAAATTAATCGATTCAGTGGTCAATGATGCTAATGTTATGTTCGATCCATTTGAAGTTTTAACCAGCTTAAAGTTAGACTTTGAATTGATCTCCTCAGTCTTGAGTACTGTTCAATTAAATGAACAGGTCCCAGATCAAGGTATCGTTAAAAGAAAGAGAAGATCGTCAAGTCAAACTAAACAAACCATGGCTAGAAATGATATCAACAGTATTGCCTCAACTCACTTAAGAAAGTTGACTATTATTCTTGATTATTTAGAAATCAATTTGACCAACAATTTGAAGTTGGATATCGTTGATGATAACTTATCTCGTCCTGAATTGCTTACTGAGCTATTCAAAATTTTGACTGATTTAGACTATCTTGGAAATGAAGGCCATTTACCTGTTCTTTATGCTCAAGAGACCTTGGCCAGTTGCATGTTGAACTCCATCAAGTCTATGAAGACCAAGAGTTTCAAATTCGACTCTAATTCTATCAGAGCTGATTTGATCGTGAATTCCATTAGAAATTCTACCAGCCCTCAAGTTCAAAACAGGTTATTATTGGTAATTGCTGAATTGGCTTCTTTGGCACCTGAAATTATCTTACACTCTGTGATGCCCATCTTCACATTCATGGGTGCTCACACTATCAAGCAAGACGATGAATTTTCTAATTCTGCATTACAAGAGACTGTTTCAAGAGTTATACCTGCTTTAGCTCAAAATGGTACTACAAATGTTGACGAGGATATTGAGTTCTTATTGGCTAGTTTTGTTGCTGCTTTACAACATATCCCAAGGCACCGTCGTAATAAGTTGTTCAGCTCTTTGGTGAAGACATTGACCGTAGAGAAGTCTTTACACATTATTCTTTTCTTGGTTGGTACTCAAATTAACAAATTGGAAAGTCATCAAATTGATACTAAGAACTCTCTTCTTGAATTCTCTTCGTCATTGATCAAAAACTTTGATGCTGAACAACAATTGAAGAGTATCAACAAGTTATTATTATTATGGAACAAGGTCCCTAATCAAACTGTCGAAAAGAACGGTCAAGAGTATGAAGGTTTGATGAAAAGACCAATATTTGGTGCGTCTATTCTTGCTTTAAGCAATGACGACTTGATTAATTTGAAGGTCAGTTTATTGGACTACGTCAACGAAATTAGCAATCCAAAAGATGAATACAACGAGATTAACTTGTTGAAGTTGAAGATCAATTTGAAGTTGCTCGATCAAGATGTGGAAGAAGCAGAAAGGACTTCATTATTGAGAGATTTCAATGAGATTATTTCATTCATTTTGAGATCTATTGAATTCTTTAATGATAAGAAAGGTAGACACACTAGACTTCTTCTCAATAATGTTTACAAATTATTGAACAACTTCTTGGACATGCTTCCAATCTCTTATTTCATTGATTCCATTGTTGACTCTTTGGAGCCTGAAACGATCAATGACGCTATTTCAGTTAAGATTGCTATCAATTTTTCGAATCTCTCAAGTTTTAAGTTTGAAAACGAATTGAATATCAATAATATTAATGATGAATTGAAGGAGATTATCAAGAACAAGTTCTTACCTGTATTAGTGAAAGGTATTGAGAAGAATTTAGATTTGGAATTACAACAATCTTATTTGGACACTTTTGCTATTGCCATTCAAAAGTTGTCGGCTGTTGATCAAGATGTTTTTGATAACACTAAGGTCTTGTCCAATGCTTTGAGTACTATTGTTAGTGACAAGGGATTCTTGAGTGAAAAACCTGAGTTGATTATCTCTTCTGTCAACGCCATAAACAACATCATCAATATATTGGGTATCAAGTTCATTGGATCATTCCCTAAGGTTGTGAAGCATTCATTTGAAATCTGGAGCAAACACCAGTCTAGAGACGATGGAGACGAAGACGAAGACGAGGACGAGGACGAATCATCCAAATTAGTTCAAACATCTATTTTGTTGTTATACTCAGCTTTAATCAAAAAGTTGCCGGCATTTTTGGGATCAAATATCGACCAAATGATCTTGACTGTATTGCAAAGTAGTTCAGTTGATGCACAATTAAGATCTGAAATTTTGAACCTCTTGGTTAAACATGTCGAGTTACCAATAGTATTAAAGAGTTTGATTAATATTTGGAATAACAAGAAGTTCTACGAAAATGATAGAGCAGAGAACTTGGGATTATTCTTGAGTTGTTTTGAATCTACTATAGAAGGTATTGAAAAGAGATCTGCTATTCAAAACTCCACTTTGTTCTTAAGATGGCTCGTAACTTCTTTCGAATTCAGAAGCTATTGCGAAGAAAATGGAAAGTTCAATAATAATACGATCCACAGATTGGAAGCTTCGTTCCACAAGTGTGGTATTAGCTTCGTAATGAAATTGAACGACAAGAGTTTCAGACCATTATTTGCATCTTTGACTAGATGGGCAGTCAATGGGGAAGATTCCAAGATTGACAATGAAATTTCTAGATACTTGTCTTTCTTTAAATTCTTCAACAAGTTACAAGAAGAATTGAAGAGTATTGTAACTTCGTACTACTCCTATTTGATAGAGCCAGTAAGCCAGATGTTAACCAAATTTTCTGAAGGCGGACTCGAGGATGTTAACTTGAGAAGGATCTTGTTGATTTCATTAAATGCATCTTTCAAATATGACCAAGACGAATACTGGAACCAAGAATCAAGATTTGAAATGGCATACAAGCCATTATTAGCCCAATTAGTAAACATAGAAGATTCTATTGGTAAGTATTTGTTAAAAGCCATAACAAATTTCACATCCAATGTGTCTTCTGATGAACACAACACTGTTATTGTTCAAGAATTAATTGGATACGTTTCCAATGATAGAGATAATACATCTCAAACTAAGATTTGGACCATTAGAACCTTAAAATCCATCTTCCAAAAATTAGGAGAAAGCTGGTTAAGTCACCTTCCTACTTTAGTTCCATACATTGCTGAATTACTTGAGGACGATGACGAAGCAGTCGAGCTAGAAGTAAGAAAGGGACTTGTGAGAGTAATCGAGAGTGTACTTGGAGAGCCCTTAGATAGATATTTGGACTAACTGCATGTAAGTAGATAAGACACAAAATTTACCCTAAGTTTATTAAAATTGTTTGAATAGGATACCTTATTTAGTTATTTATGGTAAAGGCATCTCTACATGTATCATCTATAAAGACGTACAGTATGTTTTTACAGCCATGCACGACCGAAAGAATTTTCTAGCTCGCTGAAAAATTCTTATTTAATCCGTTTGTTCCCCAGGAATATCAGTAAGAATGGTATGTAAAGATTCTGCACATAAATCGACCAATACTAACGATAATAGTCTATTTTAAAAAGTGCCCAAGCCTTGAAACCATTGTTCGACAGAGTTTTAATTCAAAGATTAAAGCCACAAACTAAAACTGCTTCAGGTATTTACATCCCAGAAGCTAACCAAGAAAAGTTGAACCAAGGTACAGTCATCGCTGCTGGCCCTGGTGCTATCAACACTTCTAACGGTCAAGTCATTCCAGTTTCCTTGAAGGCTGGTGACAAGGTTTTGTTACCACCATTTGGCGGTAGTACAGTCAAGGTTGGAGAAGAAGAATACTTGTTGTACTCTGACAAAGAAATTTTGGCCAAGATTGAGTAAATAAATAGGTGATAATACTGTAAATAGACGATCGAAGAGGCGAATAGACAAGTAGAGAGTATAGCAAGGTGTAGAAGTAATTATTATTGTAGCATAGATAATAATTTAGACCTTACAAATGAAGATTTCCGAGTGTGGACCTCAATAGTTTGCACTAGAATCAATTCACAAATAGTTAAAACACCCTACTATCCAAGTGTATACTCTTGAAAGTATATACATCAATTTACCTAGTGAATTTAAAACAATTTTTTTAAATTTTGATAGGCATCTCTCGTTTAGATCTTGTCCTCACTACCTGATAATTCCTTTTCGTACTAATTCACATATCTTCCTATCGCGAAAGCAAATCTTTATCATGACCTCTAGATTTGCCCAGTTCAAGCTAGTTCTTTTAGGGGAAAGTGCCGTTGGTAAGTCATCCATCGTTCACAGGTTTGTCAAGAACACTTTTGATAACTTTAGGGAGTCTACCATTGGTGCAGCATTTCTTACTCAGACTATAACTTTACCAGAATCAGACACCACTATTAAGTTTGAGATCTGGGATACTGCCGGTCAAGAGCGCTACAAATCACTTGCTCCTATGTACTATAGAAATGCCAATGCTGCTTTATGTGTTTATGATATCACCCTGGAGGCTTCTTTCACTAAAGCTCAGAGTTGGATTAAAGAATTAAAGAACCAAGCCCCAGAGGGAATTGTGATTTGTCTCGTTGGCAACAAAACGGACTTGGAAGACGAGAGAGAAGTCAGTGAACAGGCCGTATCTGCTTATGTTGAAGAGTTGAACCAGGATGGTAATGTGATTGTTACTGAATGTTCTGCCAAGAACGGAGATGGTGTATTGGAAATATTTAACAAGATTGGCCGTGCTTTGCCAGTAGAAGAAGTAATTAATGGTGCAAATAATAGGGCCAGACAGGTTGGGAGTAGAAAGCCTGGTGTTGATTTGGCAAGACAGGCTCATCAACTGCAGAACAATGGATGTTGTTAGACACTGCATAGCATATAAGAGAAGCAGTAGCAGTAGAATTAAGAGTATTCAGTAGTACATTTATCTTGAAGTCTTGTGCTTATCTTTGATGGTTTTCTCCAAGTAAATTTTCGACCGATTTTGGAGCATGCCCTAGCTTAGTGGGTCTTGAATAGATTTTTGTTACCCGAGAATTTGAAGATTAAGAAGCCATAATTATGTAATCATTGAATATACAAAAAGTGTTACCTCGTGAGGCGGCCTTGAATTTCAAAGAATTACAACCACAAAACTCTTTGGCTTCCAGTATATGATTCTCTTAATAGAAAGTCTCTTGTGTACAGGATCGACTCTAAGTTTTTTGCAGTCACCCAATAGGGTATAAAAAAGTGTCTGTTTAATTGTTAATAGAGCAATAAAGTCAAGGGAAAACTTGAGGGAGAATTGGAATACCAACATCATGGGTAATTCCTGCCGATACAGCATCAGAGTTTAGTGAAGACTATCGATTGTTACAATAGAACTTGTGTAAGCTCTCTTGAGCGCATTTACGCAACCACAATCGCCATTGTCCTACTACCTGTTGAAGTTTTGATTTTAGGAGTACCGACCCAAACCAAAGTTGCTTGCAACACTAGGCCTATGCAAACATTATCAATAAACTGACGCTTCAAAGATCACACTGTAGAACCCTGCTCATGTGGCATTCCGGGTAACGCGAACATTCTTTTTTCAGCTTCCTTTCTTTCTTTCTTTCTTTCTTTCTTTCAAGAAAAGACAAAATCGTGCACAAACCACCATCGCTTAATATGTCTAGTGAAAAATTTGAAAATTTTTTTTTCTCTTCGTTAATTCTATATTTTATAAGATGTCTACTCGTCCACAAGTTTCTGTTGTTTCCGCTGCCGGTCAACCAACCAGCGCCCAATTACCATTACCAGCTGTCTTCTCTGCTCCAGTCAGACCAGACTTAGTCCACTCTGTCTTCACCAGAGTTAACAAGAACAAGAGACAAGCTTACGCTGTTTCTGAAAAAGCCGGTCACCAAACCTCTGCTGAATCTTGGGGTACTGGTAGAGCTTTAGCCAGAATCCCAAGAGTTGGTGGTTCCGGTACTCACAGATCCGGTCAAGCTGCTTTCGGTAACATGTGTAGAGGTGGTAGAATGTTCGCTCCAACCAAGACTTGGAGAAGATGGAATATCAAGGTTAACCACAACGAAAAGAGATATGCCACTGCTTCTGCTATTGCTGCCTCTGCTGTTACTTCTTTGGTTTTGGCCAGAGGTCACAGAGTTGAACAAGTTAAGGAATTGCCATTGGTTGTTTCTAACGAATTCGAATCCGTCCAAAAGACTAAGGAAGCCGTTGCTGTTTTGAAGGCTGTCGGTGCTCACAAGGATGTTGTTAAGGTCATCAAGTCCAAGAAGTTGAGAGCCGGTAAGGGTAAGATGAGAGGTAGAAGATTCACCCAAAGAAGAGGTCCTTTGGTCGTCTACGCTCAAGATAACGGTATTGTTAAGGCTTTGAGAAACGTTCCAGGTGTTGAAACTGCCAATGTTAAGCACTTAGGTTTGTTGCAATTAGCTCCAGGTGCTCACCTCGGTAGATTCGTTATCTGGACTCAAGGTGCTTTTGAATCCTTGGACTCTGTTTACGGTTCTGAATCCACCAAGTCCGTCAAGACTGCTTACGCTTTACCATCTAACATCATCTCTAACACCGATGTCACCAGATTGATTAACTCTGCTGAAATCCAAGCTGTTGTTAGACCAGCTGGTCAAGCCACTCAAAAGAGAACTCACGTCTTGAAGAAGAACCCATTGAAGAACAAGCAAGTTTTGTTGAGATTGAACCCTTACGCCAAGACCTTCTCCAAGGAACAAATGGGTTCTACTAAGGCTCAAAACAAGAACGCTAAGCCATCCAAGGGTGCTTTCGCTGATGTCTTGAAGCAATAAATTAATTAGTTTTTAACTGTAAGGTTTTTTATCTAATTAAAAAGTGGTGTATAGTTTAAAATTGAATAGATTAAACATAATGTATACCTTGAATTAATTTTTTTACCTATTCTCTGTTTTAAAGTACACTTGGAGTTCTTAGTTGATTGTGTACTGCCTTATGGTAATTTAACTAGAGAAATGCGTGTCACCTCTGGAGGTCGATGAGAGAAAGGTCGTATAGCTATCAGTATAACTATACTGGAGAACCTCGATTACTTAGAGACAAAGGAAATACATGGACCATCAATTATCATCAGTCATCTCGATACAGCTTTGGCTGCGAAATATTACATACGCGCTTTATCCTTTTTTTATATTTAATCCAAATATAACCAAACCGAAAAAATAAACTATAAATACAGTGGGAGAAAAATCAAGACGATACTGGTTTTAAAACGTTCAAGGCAAAGTAACTTTGACCAGTTTTTTGATCAATACCAACGACGTTACCTCTGCTATCACTGTATTCACAGATAGTATATTGTTTCCAAGCGTTGTTACAATCAACCTTGGCACACCCGACCTTGGAAGTAGATTTCCACACAAGCTCGGTAAAATGTCCGGTAGCTTCACTGAAACCTGGGTTGTTGAAATCGTACTGTTTAATTTCATCGTACCAGGCATCCACTGGGTCAATACCACCAGCGTAACCAGCAGCCAAGTTTTCACCATATGGGCCATGAGAGTGAATTAATTGAACATTATCACAAGAGAAAGAAGATTTTGCATAATCAGCAGCATATTGCGCTAATTTTGAGTCCCAAGTTAAATGTTGAACACCGTGCAAATCTCTCTTTTTGTTGTGTTCGTTCAAGATATCACGTTCGAAATCGTTCAAATCAGAGTCACCAGTTGGAGTAGCAGCGGCGGATGTGCTTGAAGAAGTCGAAGAAGTGGTAGTAGCTGGAGTGGAAGTGGTAGTAGCTGGAGTGGAAGTGGTAGTAGCTGGAGTGGAAGTGGTAGTAGCTGGAGTGGAAGTGGTAGTAGCTGGAGTGGAAGTGGTCAGTGCACTGGAAGTTGAAGAAGTAGTAATTTCAGCAGCAGCTGGGGCAGTAGAAGAAGTAGAAGTAGTAGTGTCTGTTGGAGCTGGCTCTTGGGGAGCCTGACTCCAAGTAGTTGGAGTTTCAGTAGCTGGAGTTTCAGTAGTAGCTGGAGTTTCAGTAGTAGCTGGAGTTTCAGTAGTAGCTGGAGTTTCAGTAGTAGCTGGAGTT
>JAKTWY010000052.1:0-21297 GCA_030582335.1 Yamadazyma nakazawae | reverse complement strand
TCATCATCATCATCATCATCATCATCATCATCATCATCATCATCATCATCATCATCATCATCATCATTATCATCATCATCGTCATCATCGTCATCATCGTCATCCAGGAATCTATGGGTCTCAATAGGGCCCATTTCGGAGAGTTTAGGTCTTTCATTACGCACATTGTTGCCTGAGCCGCTATGCCGGCTTTCGAGTATCTTTGTTGGATGATCAAGGGTTCCATCCGATTCTGAAACTATCTCAATCACAGAGTCGGATTCCTCTTCCGATTCTTCTAGATTAACATCTCGAGAATCATTTTGTAGTACACTTTTATTGATTGGCTTAAGCAGGTCTAACCCTGACTGTCTTTCAAGTTCCATTTGGTTGAGTATATCTTCAAAAGGGACAAATATTTTATCATTTAATTGGAGTTTTAAATTATCTCGGTCTACTTCTTGTTTAAGTTTTACTAATTCGTCGTTTTGAACTTTTAAAGTTTGTGAAAATCGAGATTTAAGAGTGTCAATCCAGTCCACAACATCTGAAGATTCTTTATCAGATGGTTGCATTTGTTTGTTCTTTGAAGGAACTATAGATTGTTTAATTGGGGTATTATTCCCCATGATGTATGGTGTTGCTTGTTTGTGAGGAAAGATTGCGACATCAATAGAGCGAAACTAGCTATTCGATATCCGACATGATTTACAGTTATGAACGACATTATTTCATTTTGCGAATTATATACCTGTGAAGTGGGGGAGCCGGCCTCACAAGTACAGCCGTATAGAGCATAATTTTATTATAAGCAGAGGCTACTTGGGTAGAGTTTGATTTATTCAAATTGTTGATATTCGAACATCAGTGCCTATTACAGAACAGGTTAAGTTACTACACGGTTTTGTTTTACAAGTGAGCCAAGAAAGTCCGAGTTTTATTCAACACTTAAGGAGACCTAATACTGCTTGCACCCGCTTTCAATTGAGCACTTACTTGATTTCAGAACAAGTTTCAACTGGTGGCAGCCGGACGTCTGTCGTGATTCGCAAAATAAACCTAATTATACTGTATCTATAAAAAATAGAGTTATAAGTTAGCCATCCCCCCCCTTATACACGTGACATTTGAACTATTTCATGTGTGATTCAGAATATTTTTTGAATCGTTGATAGGTCAATTCATTTGTGCCTGACTAGGTTGATCTAGTCACACAAGAACAGAAAGTAAACGGTTTTTTGCAACCATGAGAATTATTTAATCTATACAAGTTCCATTTTTGAGTATATTTATTTTATGAAATACGGATCGGCTTGTTAAAAGGAAATCCTAATCTGATTTTGCAACCTTTTCAATTGAGTATTGGTTGATGAACCTGAGCTCTATTGAAGTCATATCGTGCCTCCCATTAGGATATAGTCGAGAAATAGATGTCAGTATTAAAGCTAAACAAGCTTAAACTTAAACAACAAAGTTCAATATGCATCTATGTTTATCTATTTAAACTAAATCTAAGAATTTAAATAGGGAAAAACAATTTACCTAGGAAGACAACTGTTCTGGTGGAACAACATTCATATGAATGCTGGGAACTTGAGTAGATCAAAGAATCCATAGGCATGTAAAAGCCGGCTGGCTAGTAAAAAATAAAAAAATAAAATAACTTAGATAGGAATTATGCATTACATGCCCGAAAATAGATGAAACGGGGTGGAAAGAAATTTCTTTTTTTTTTATTAGCCTATTGTTAAACCAACTGAGCACTCTGAAAGACTACATACTTCCATAGATAAACTTGTTCACATCGTGGACATGTGCGAAAGCGTTATGGTTGTTATGTCAACCGTAGAACACTTTCAAGATTTCGTTAGGCACATGTTTATACCTTTCGCACATCAAACCGCATATGCCGGTGGCGATCCCTCGCCTCGTACAATCGTTTTCACGAAGAGTTTTTTTTTTCACTTAGAATTCTTTTTTTTTTTTTAATGAACGGTTTTCATTTGCGAACAATAAATGTGAATTATTGTTAAACTTTTATTTGTCTATTTATCTATATATCTATTTATCTGGGTCCCGTTTGTCTATTCAGGGGTGCAAAGGGAGTACATCAGTCTGCCACGTAATTTTCATATTAGCTTTCACTGGGTAATTTCAACTGCGAAAAGCAATTGGTCTTGTAAAACGCAAAAGGAAAGTGCCAATGGTCATTCCTCTTGTAATTCTTTTGAAGATCAAAGAGCCATAGACCCACTGCCTTTAACCCCGGCCGAAAACATGTTAGTATAAAAGTCAATTATGTTTATATTTGTTTCTAATTAGGAAGTAACTCATCGCGATAATACGTTCCAAATTGGTTATGAAGGATGATGAAGGGGGAGTGCTTTTTTCGATGCGTGAACAGTGCTTCAAATGGAACTCACCGTACATGAACAAGGGATTTCATTTCAAAGTTTGTTTGTTCCTTAAGAATCAATGCATGACAAGACGCATTAGTTTTATGCGGCCATTTCCTAATTGGGTTAATTACCTGGAAACATTTTCCTTCCTTAATATATTTTTTACAGTTTACACCTTGTTCTTTCTTTTTTGATGTTGACCCATGTAATTTTTCCCTAGGAAATTTAGTGCTAGCTTTGTATAAATACTATAGAAATTCCTTTTAATTTTTTCTGTCTTTTAAAATAATACTTATCAATTAATTAGTAATGACTGCTGCTTCTGACATTGACCCAGAATCTCAAATCGAGACTTATGAACCAAGGGATACCGTTAATCAAGGTTCTGCTATGAAAAACCACCTCATTGCCGTCTTAGGTGAATTCTTTGGTACTTTTATCTTCTTATGGACTGCTTTCGTTATCGCTCAAATTGCTAACCAAGACCCAACTATTCCAGACAAAGGTTCTAATCCAGGCCAATTGATTATGATTTCTTTTGGTTTCGGTTTTGGTGTTATGGTTGCCGTCTTCATGTTCTTCAGAGTCTCTGGTGGTAATTTAAACCCAGCCGTTACTTTGACTTTGGTTTTGGCCGGTGCTGTTCCCCCAATTAGAGGAGCTTTAATGATGATTTCTCAAATGATTGCTGGTATGGCTGCTGCTGGTGCTGCTTCTGCTATGACTCCAGGTGAAATCGCTTTCACTAATGGCTTAGGTGGTGGTGCTTCAAGATCTAGAGGTGTTTTCTTAGAAGCTTTTGGTACTGCTATTTTATGTTTAACTGTTTTATTGTTAGCCGTTGAAAAGCACAGAGCTACCTTCATTGCTCCATTCGTTATTGGTATTGCTTTGTTCTTGGGTCACTTGATCTGTGTTTACTACACCGGTGCTGGTTTGAATCCAGCTAGAACCTTCGGTCCATGTGTGGCTGCTAAGTCTTTCCCTAACTATCACTGGATTTACTGGGTCGGTCCATTCTTAGGATCCGTCATTGCTTTTGCTATCTGGAAATTATTAAAGGTTTTGAAATACGAAACCTGTAACCCAGGTCAAGATGCTGACGCCTAAATGCATTTCTAATGCCTAAGTATGTGTTAAATTAATCTCATACTTAATTCATTAGTAAAACCAAAATTAATAAAGTGTGTATATTTAATAACTAATAAGATTAAAGATTAAACAAATAGTAAAAAAGATTCTTGAAAAAAATAGAAAAAAAGTATCCATTAAAAATATTTACACTAGTTAAAAATATCAAACATTGATAGAAGCCTGTTTAATTTTCCAATATTATTAACTTCTCTATACTTCAAATTGTTCAATGTGCGCAATTCACTTTCTAGTAATAACTCAGCTTCATGGCCCTTGACGTCTTCTCTTTCACATTTTTCCAATAACGTTTTATGCTCTTGTTTGAAATTTTCTATTAAATGAAGAATATTCGCCATATTATACGCAATAGAAAGTTTCAAGAAATTAAAGGAATTATCCTTCTTGTATCTAAATGCAAAAAATGTTTTAGAAGCAGCTCTATCATTACTTCTGGGGATTTCTTGAATTTCAATAACATTTAACTGGACCAACTTATACACCTCGTTTCTCACGAGTTTTTCTTTAAGTAATACAGAATTGGCAATGGTCTTTTCATCTACAAGTTTGGATTGTTTGATACAACGCAAAATCCTTAGTGAATCCAACCCCAAGGTCTTTTTGATCGTTTCCTCATAATTGTATTCTAATACCATGTCCTTGAGTTTATGTAATGGTACTGTAAAAGTTCCTGGAGTTAATTCAACAAGGAATGGGATGTTGGTGGACGAGGTGAGTAATTTGAGGTGTTGGTTAACAATCGAGCTTGACACTGGTACAGAATTGTCAACTGCCATATCGGATATTCCAGCACCGCCCTCATCGATGTCATCATCGTCATCATCGTCATCATCATCCTTAATCAAACCACTAAATTCCAGCTTGACCTTTGGTTTTTTAAGCTGCCTCTCAACTTCACTAAAGCTTACCACTCTTTTCTTACTAGTTTCTGGTTTCAAGAAATTATGCATCAATATACTGTTTCTGAGATCCAAGTCTTTTGGTAAACTCTTGACAACCTCATGAGATTTGAAAACCATTACTTTGGAATCAACCAATTTATTTTCGAGGTTAATATCAAACCGTTTCGTCTCTTCTGGATCAGTAATTAATCCATCTATACGACGCATATAGGGATTGACATCTGGCGTTCCCTTTTCAATTAATTTTAAGGCAGCAGAGTATACGGCAGCTGTGAGGATTCCTATTCTAGATTCACACAAACTCACAAGGGCTTGTGATCTACAATGTTTTTCGAACCTTGAATATGAAAATGCAATTTGGATTTCAGAACTTAATACCTTCATACCATCTTTTGCAGTATATAAGTTTTTAGGAGGAGTTTCTAATAAAGTTAATAACTTGGAGCTTGAGATCGCTTTTACTTCAGCAACACGCTTTATCTCACTGGTAGTAGCAGATCTGGGAGTCTGCTTTAAGGTTTCCTGATAAATCTTATTCCATACACCTTCTATTGGGTTAAAGTCATGAGGTTGAAGAGCTTTAACCCATCCAGCACCATAAAGTCTAGCCAACCTTTGTTCCATGGAGTATCTAGTTTCTGCATCAAGTCCTTTTAGTAAATCTCCGACTTTAACGCTACCAATCTGGATCAAGTTTTGAACTAGAGCAGCACTATCTTCATCATACTCGTCTCTTAAATAATTGATTATTTGACCACTATGTAAAAACACTAAAAGCCCTGTTTCATTAAAAGTATAGTCCACCTTTTCATCTTCTTGCCAGTAAAGAATACAATTCAACTGGATCAACGAAACCAACGTAGTTTTAACGATTTTTAAAGGTATTCCTGCTCGTTTACTGATGTCTTTCGCAGTAAGTCTACCATGAGATATCAAGCATGAAATCACCATAGCAGCTACTTCTCCAAGATGTGTTTTCGCCACAACTGTCAACAAGTTCGACATGGGCGACTGACCCTCGGCAGACCCGGGAAGTTGTGCTAACATGGTATATATTTCAACCCTTTTTAACAAGTATAATTTTTCACTTGGGCTTTAAATTTTTCAACCACCACATCGCGAACTTCAGATCTAATCTATGTCGGTTGCCAAACATTATTTAAAGCTTGCTAAAGCAGCTATTGCCAAAGGTGATCCTGAGTTGGCATTGGAGTATGTAAATGATGTCCTAGAGGATGAAAAGGACAATTTTTTTGCTTTCATTTTCAGGGGAAAATCATATCAATTGTTGAACGATTTGTCCAAGTCAATAGAAGCGTTTGAAACTGCGACGAATTTAGGACCTGATAACTTGTTGGGCTGGAAAGGTTACTTCCAGGTTGTAGAAGCTCTGGAAGACTTCCCCAAGTTTTTTGAAGTTCTAGTAAAATATTTAAAATTGCAAATGGACCAAGAACAAGCATTAGCTGATACATTGAAAGCTGCTTCCAATTATTTTAAACGGCATAAGTTCAAACAAAAACCAGAATTACAAGAGTTGTACCTCTCCCATGTTATACCTGGTGCTGATTTATATGAATTAGCTGGTTCCTACTTCGGAAAAGGAGTCAACAACCTTCAAAAACTTGTGGATTTGGTTTCGAAAAAAGAGGAAGAAGAAGTCAACAAAGTAGTGTTTAAAGAAAGACTTAGACTTCCAAAAACTCTTCTGGTAGATCAACAGAAGAAACTAAACGAACTAATTTGGCCAATATTCGAGAATTCCCATTTGATGGAGTACTTTGACCAGTTTTTGAATGTGTGCAACGATGATGACAAAAGAGCAGAATATCACGAGAAATATTTTAGGTACAAATACGAACGTTTGAAGGTTTCACCTGAAAAATCTGCTCTCCTTGAAGATGTCAAAGAAATGTGTGAAGATTTAGTACTATTGAAAACGAAAAGTCTTTTTGTCTGGACCTTGTATTTCGACTTGCTTGATTTTGAAAATATGGAAGATTTGCAACAAGACCAAATTTTATTTTTCCTTCAAAATTTTGGATCTGAACCATTAGGTATTCTACTTTATGGATTCGTGCATTCCGAAATTTCACCCTTTAACAAAGAGGAATTGCTTAGCCAGATTTCTTCCAGATCTACACAAGAGCATGTTGAAGAAGATGAAGACGAAGACGAAGACGTGAGCGACCTTTCCAAGGCAGTTTTGGAGCAGGATGAGGTCACTACCTATAATATGACGACTGATCAAGTTTTAGCTTTCATTCAAGATGGGTTCTCTAAAAATAGTTCTTCAGTGTTTGCAAATAGAATCATCATCAGTTTTCTTATTCATTCTAGGGAATACTTGGAAGTTATTGGGAAGTGCAAGAATGGAATAAAGGCTCTTGCAGATTTTCAAAGAACTGTGGGTGTCAAGTTACCTAATGCGAAAGAGGAAATAACGTGCTCTTTAGCGGTGGCTTACACTTATTATGAGGCCCCTAAGAACTTTACCAGGGCATTGGAACTTTACGAAATGATTTTAAGTTCCAACGAAAAGAATAAAAGAGCTAGAATCGGTAAAGGGCTAATTATAATGGAAAAAGGTGACCTTTCAAGAGCCGAAAGTATTTTAAAAGACGTTTATAATGATTATCCTCAAGATCCGGATGTGTTGATGGAACTTGGATGGGCTGAAGTGAATTTAAGAAATCATGAGAATGGTAGAAAACACTTACAAGAATCTTTACTTGGGTTAAAAATTGGCTCACTCAGAACTCTGGAAATTAGAGCTAAAGCATATTGGAGAATAGCTAGAAGCCATATTCTCGAGAAACAGGACCAGGTGAAAGCTTATGATTTATTGATTAAATCTTTGAAGGAATACAATAATTTTGCTCCTTCTTACACCTCTCTTGGTCTCATATACCTTCAAGACTACAATGACCAGGTAAGAGCTCAAAAGTGCTTCTATAAGGCATTTGAAATCGATGTAAGCGAGGTAATATCTGGTTGGCACTTAGTTGAAGAAATGGCGAATAAAAAAGAATGGGATGTTGCTGAAATCATTTGTACTCGAATCATCGAGTCTGAAAATGCCCGTAGAAGCTTGAACCAACAAGACGACAAATCATGGCCTTATAGAGTATTGGGTTGTAGTGCTTTAAACAAACAAGATGACGCAAAAGCAGTAGAATGGTTTCAGACAGCTTTGCGGATGACGTCAATGGATTTCGAATGTTGGGTTGGTTTAGGTGAAGCCTATTATAACTGTGGGAAGTTGGATGCTTCTCAAAAAGTTTTTACAAGGGCTTTGACAATCAAAAGTGATTCTTGGCAAACTATTTACCTCTTGGGAAAAGTGATGTGTGATACTAAAGATTTTGATGGTGGGTTGAAGCAATTACACAAGGCATTAGAGCTCAAACCTGGTGAGGAGTGTGTATTGAATGCTTTGTATCAAGCCAAGGTTGACGAAGTACAGAAGCTTCTCGAAGGTGGGTTTTTCGGTAGAGTGTTGGATAGTACGAGAGAGGCCATTTCTTTGATTAAAAAATGTGTTAAGATTAATCCAAAATCACAGTCCTTGTGGTTAGCTTTGTATCAATGTTTGCTCATATTTTTGAAAATCCAAGGGGATTTGGAATCAATTCCTATTGAGGATTTCAAAGAAATATTTGGACCTTTTGAAATTCTTGTTTCAAGCTCAGATCCCTTTTTGGACCAGTTAAGACCAGATAATATTACATTGAGGTCTTGTTGTGATCACTTTGATAATGAAAATTATATCAAATGTTTGTCTGGACTTATTATTCTCAACTTCAAAGTATGCATTCACTTACTTCCAAACGAGGGTAGATACATCAGATCCATCAATTTTTATAATTTGGGTTTGGCATACCTTGAAGCATATAATCAAAGTCAAGATGAAGTATTTAGAAGTTCATCTATTTTATGTTTGAAAAAAGCCGATCAAATTGAACCTAAAAATCCAAATTTCTGGATAGCATTAGGAAACGCATACAGCAGTTTTAGCCCACAAATAAGTCAGCATTGTTTTATTAAGGCTACGTCATTAGAATCCAAAGACGGTGAAATATGGAATAACCTTGCAGCACTTTATTTGAAGTATGGAGATGTTGAATTAGCTCAGCAGGCATTTGCTAGAGCTCAATCTGTAGCTCCTCAAGATGATCAAGCGTGGTTAGGTAACGCAATTGCCGCAAAAGAGTCCAACAATACCGAAGCAGCCTCCAGATTATTCACTCATGCATTTATTGTTTCCAATGGTCGTTCTCCTTTGGCACAGTTGTTATATGCTTTATCTATTGTGGACAAGTATGTTGGTGCTGGTGCTGATCTGAAAGACGTAGAGACAGCACAGGAATTTGGTATTGCCAACTTTGCCATCCAAAACTACTTGAAATTTTATCCTAATGACAAACTAGGCTTGAAGATAGCATTGACCATCAGCGAAAGATGTAAGACTTTTGAAATGAGTAGAGTTCTCGGTGAAAAGCTTTTGGGCCTTATAGAACAGGAGTATGAACGAACTGAATCACCCGAGTCTCTACAAGAGTTTATCAATGCCAAGTCTCAAATCTCAAGAATCCATTTGGCACTCAATGATTATGAGAAAGCTATAGAAGAAAGTGAGATGGTCCTGGACTTGGTAGATGATAGTGAACAACAACTTAATAGGAGAAATCAATTGTCTGCCAGAATCACCATTGGTTTGGCACACTTCTTCTTGGACAATTTGGAAAAGTCGGTGGAACAATTGAGGGTGATTTTGGCCGAGTATAATCAGTACGGCAGGCTCATTACTTTGACTGCTCAAATCTTAAATGCCTTTGGAACAGAGAGTACTAAACAAGCAGCTATTGATCAATTATTCTCATTTATTGAAGACAATGAAGAATCCTCA
The DNA here is from genome assembly GCA_030582335.1 of Yamadazyma nakazawae. Lineage (NCBI taxonomy): Eukaryota > Fungi > Ascomycota > Pichiomycetes > Serinales > Debaryomycetaceae > Yamadazyma > Yamadazyma nakazawae. The sequence goes on along the minus strand of JAKTWY010000052.1, from coordinate 11,956 downwards.
TTGATTGTTATCTTAACTTTGGGAGCCATCTCTTTAAAAGATGATTTACAGGATGTTCTTCCTGCAGTGAAAGATGAATTGAATAATTTATCCCTTACACAAATAGTTAACGATACCCGTAAGCTTGTTCCAAAGCTTGTGAAAGAAATTAGTGAGAAACTCGCAACTAAACCAGCAAGAGTATGGGAAAGAAATGCTATTCTTTTCCCTCAAGACTACAATGTGTGGAAGAACATCAATGTTCAAATGGCCTTAAAAATTGCCTACTTGCAAGAAACCAAATTAAGCTCATTTGATATGAGTAATGCTTTTATAACTAGTAAAGATGTTAGAAGTGTGCAAAGAGGTGTTGCACTTGCACCACACAATGAAAAGGCGTGGCAGACATTACACTCAATGCAATTTTAAATTTAATAGACCCAATAGTAAATATTAAAACAAGTAAACAAATAACCTTAATTGTATTGCGCCGTCCTCTCGTTCCGGTGGCCATCTACAGGGAGGTACTTCGTCGCCACGGCGATTCCAGCACGAAGCATGCTACCTCAACAGGCCCCTCCTCGCCCCACCATTTCGCACTTTCGCAACAGATAAGATAACATCGTGACAAAGGAGTCCCACAAATAAACTCCTTAATAGTAACGCTAAATTCTTATCAGGAAGTTTGCATACACTGAGATTTTGAACATATAGTGTACTTCTTCTCTTCTTACTGCTCAACGATTCCTTTTCTTGCATCGAACGGTTTCTCGCCTAACCGGTGGTAAGCGAATATGGCGTCTCCACTGATAAAAGATCACGAAAGAATAGATCCAAAATCTGACCCATTTGTTAAGAAACAAAACGCTAAGCTCACACAGGTGGTCCAGAACTTCTTCACTAAAGCGGTACAGGTCATCTTGTCTGCTAGAAGTGAAGATACAGATCTTTTAATGGCATCTCAGTCACAGGTGGATCAAAAGATTAATAAATGGTTCAATTTACTTCTACCTGTACCGTTAAATAGTGCACTCAATAAAGATGAATTGAAGCTATGGAAGTCATGTGGTGATCTCTCGGTGATTCCTCCGATGATTATAGAAACAGCCATTGATCTTAGGCACATGAATAGCAAAAATGCACTAATTTTAAAAGACGAGAATAATAACCCTTGGGATGTTTTGAAAGGTAGCAATAACAAGAAACAAGAAGTTGTAATAGAGAGATGGCTAATTGAGTTTGACTCCAGTGAAGTAAGTGGCTCTTTATTAGATGAGTTGCCATTAATCTATAAACAGGCTATTATTTTATTCAGAAGCTTATATGGGCTATTGAAGCTAATGCCGGCATATAAATTACGTCAGCGGCTATCTAATGCACAGAGTTTACTTAATTTGACTAATAAAGTATTGGATGGTAAACAGCCTATCAGTTCCAAGGGTAGGATAGGATTATCAAAATCAATAATCCCTCATCAAATGTTGACTTCAGATACCCACTTGGTTCAAAGAAATTTCCAGTCGATAACGACAAGCTTGGGTACTTTAAAGGTGTCAACAATTTACAGAAAACATACCGATTTTGTTGTGTATGATAGTGAAGAAGTATTATCCAATCGTTTCATTCACATGGACAAACCTAACCACGAAACCGATAGAGAAATGGAACAATCTAGGGAAGAATCACCCATGGGTCCACCACGTACCAGACACCTTAAATCGGTTGATTTTGGGCCCAAAAGATTTGAATCTCATGGTACACATCCTCACGAAGATGGTGATTCCAACGTATCCAACGAATTCCAAGACCAAGACCTCCGGGATCACCGTAACAGGTCCCTATCACCAAATACTAGATCCATCTCGCCAGTAAAAAGAGGTACTCCACCAGTCAGACCTGCCATCCAACCGTTCCGAGTAGGTTCTATTGGAAGTTCACCGCCACCCCAACCTAATATGGGAGCTTCGTCACTTGAGCGGAGGATCTCAATTACTAGTAATAAATCTACTTCCAATGCTTCATTGGTGGCGATGCTAAGAAACCCTAGAGGTAGTAATTCCTCTGCTACTGGTAATATCCCAATCGCTAACAGTTCTAATATCGCCACTTCGTTCCCTAAATCTGTTTCATCTTTTCATGGTGACAGTGAATCACCCAATCCGGAAGCTGCAGGAATGAGCTCCACTCCTAGATTCTCCTCCTCATTTGGATCTAGAGCAAGTAGAAGGTACAGCAATACCAGTGTACGTCAAAGTGTTTTGCAACAGAACTTTGATCCAAGTTACTTGGGAACAAGCGCTGGACTGAGTGGATCTGCTAATCCTTTAAGTGGGCTTTACATTGATGATGATATCGGTGACTTTGTTAGAATGATAGATAGCAAAGCTGACTTGAGGCTTACTGGACTGGGAAGTACACCACAGTCTCACGGCGATAAGAGTGATGTGCTCAACAAGTTTCAAATGTTACGGTCTCAACACCAACAGTTGGGTGACAGTGTTAATCAAAGTTTGATACTTCAATCTTCAAACCCAGGAAGTACTAGCCAGGGATCTAGTAGAAAGTCCTCCCATTCTCAACCTATGTTTTCCCCTGGATCTGCCAGTTCTGATAGAGCACAGAAGCTTCCAACAATTGATTCCAGATTAGATACAAAGGATGAAAAGAGAAGGACACCTCACAACACAGAAGAGCCCAAACCCGAGAAAGATATCAAGGGCCTCTCTACCACTCCATCTGTATATGCCAATCGCCGGTCGATTCAGTATGAAAATGTGTTTGAAGATGATGATGGCGAAGATTACTACTTACACCTGAAGAATACAAAAGAAGAGGAAGATGACGATTTACTTTTCACTATGAGTGACATGAACTTAACGAAACATTAGTAATTTGTTTCTTATTCTCTTCCGTTTCATCTGGTAACGTAAAAATAAAAAGAGATATGATGATAGAAAATACCTTCAATATTTATCTTACTATTAAGGTAAAAGAGAGAATTACGCATTTTCAGATGGATTGGATAAACATGCATTCGACTGCACTATATGGCTTCAAAACAGCAGCACGAATACCCGAAGATATCCAGCAAACTACATGTAAATACTCGGTTACCTTAATATAGAAGCACAATGTACCCAAGAATGAGTGTAATTTTTTCTTTTCTTATATACAGAGAGCTCAAAATTCTTGACCGTACATGAGAGCTTAAGGTTCAATTTAATCAGAAGCGTATGAATGAATTGAGTTCATGAGTATTCTTTTTAATTTTCAAGACAAACCTGACTTGTTAAAGCCATCAACTCCATGGTATTTCATATACACATAGTTTCGCGATAATTTGTAGGACCAATGAAACAACTCTGGTTCCGAGGTATACGACTAAGTAGATGCTTCACCACTTCTATTCCCAAATTATCCACTCCTCTTGAACTATATGACCTGAGAATCAAAGAAGGACGTTTAAGAGACGATCCGTATCAAAGGAAGATCATCTCGAACCTTTCGGCACTTCATGGGTCCTTGAATTCTTATACCCCACCTAATGTTGAAACTCCGGATGTCGAGGACTTGAAACCCAAGAGCGGACTCGGTATGTATCTAGGACGTATATTTAAATCCAGCATTAAGGAGCCCAATATCGACGAATTATTGAATAAAGAAAACGACATTAAAGGTATCTATCTCTATGGAGATGTTGGATGTGGGAAGACAATGTTAATGGACCTCTTTTATGAGACAATACCTAATCGTATACCTAAGAAAAGACTTCATTTCCATCAATTCATGCAACATTTACATAAACGATCTCATCAAATTAAACGAGAACACAATCATAATGATTTAGATGTAATCCCATTACTTGCCAGTGAAATTGCTCAAGAATCCACAGTTCTTTGTTTTGATGAATTCCAAGTTACAGATGTGGCAGATGCTATGCTTCTAAGAAGGTTAATGATGATGTTACTTAGTCCTGAATTCGGTGTGGTTCTTTTCGCTACCAGTAACAGAGCTCCAGATGATCTTTATCTTAATGGGATTCAAAGAAAGCTGTTCATTCCTTGTATAAAATTGATTAAGAAACAGACTAGAGTGATATATTTAAATAGTCCTACTGACTATAGAAAAATTCCTAGACCAATTTCTTCTGTTTATAAGCATCCAAAACCTGGAGTTAAGTATAACTCAAAACTGTTTCAAGCATCAAGAGAATCACATATTAATGACTGGTATGAATATTTTAATAAGGAAAATGAAGATCATAAAATTGAAGAGGATTTCACTCTTAATGTGTGGGGTAGACAGCTATTAGTTCCAAAATGTTCCCACCCGTATGTGGCACAATTTTCATTTGATGAACTTTGTGGTAAACCATTAGCTGCTGGTGATTATTTAACACTTGCAACGTCTTTCCAATCATTCATTATTACTGACATACCGTATTTGAGTATCGATGTTAGAGACAAGGTGCGTAGATTCATTACATTTTTAGACGCAATCTATGACAATCACGATAGAATTGCTGTAACTTCAGCTGCAAACTTTAAAGATCTTTTTGTGGAACCTGAGGATTTATCAAAGGATAATTTCTCATTATACAAGAAACAACAAGAGACTGGATCAGAAGAGACATTTGAAGACGATGAATTAGTTACAAAACATGGTTTTGATAAAAGTGTAGCTAAGAAGGCATCCATGTTTGCTAACGATGAGGAGAAGTTTGCATTTGCTAGAGCGCTCTCCAGATTAAGTCAAATGAGTACTACCGAATGGATAGAAAACATCAGACCAATTGACCAATGATTTATTATTATTATTATTATTATTATTTATTTTCATTTATATTGGATATCAAATTTCACAGACACCATTTTTTTCGGGGAAAAAAAAAGGATGTATATGAAATAAGCGTAGCTTAGCGTAGGTACCCCACATTAGGCCACAGTGAAAGCATGTACTTATACGCGTCGTGGAAACTTCTATGCGCAACAGGTAAAGATTAAGTTAACTAATGTCAAGAGCGTTTTCTGTGCCTACAAATAATATGCAGTCGCGAGGTAGAGGAGATATTCGGATGATGGCCAGAGAGGGTTCAGTCTAGTCCCAGCATAGTTTGTAATATTGTCTTAATAAAGTCTCAATCCAGTCCAGTTCATCTCCTTGAAGTTCTCTGTCTCTCTTTTTTTTCTATTATCCCATATCTTGACCCCTGTTCCAATCCTATTATAGTATTCCCTAACATTCTCAACGGTTATCTCCACTGTCGGCTATTGAATAAAAGGAACCCGAAACCAACTGACTTTCGTAAACTAAAAACAAAAAAAACAACACGGAAGCCAAAGATAGAACAATCTCTGATATAAGCTTCCATATGCCTTTCTATCCATCCTTGATTCTGTACCCAGACAAGTCCTGAAGGCAGCGTTTGCCCCATTATCTCGAGCCGCGTTAAAAATAGATTAAAAAGCAATCAACCCGGTTGCATAACTAATTGTGATATGCACTATGAAACGGATTCGGTTAAGGCGTCGCCGGATACAGATATTCTGGAATTAGCACACCAACCCCTTACCATCCCAAACAGAAGATTTAGAGTATGGGAGATGAAACCTTTTTTCAAGAGGAAAAAGAAATCGTCAATCAACTGAAACTCCCATATAATCAATTTGTGATTGTCGCTTTTAAAATGGCTCCTCGGGTGGCTGTTACTCAATTCTTCTATTAGAAGAGTTATATATGTTGCCTTTAAATGGTTAAACTTGCCATTTCATTTCTTCCTGTGTGTAATAAAGCAACAAAAAAAAAAAACAAACGCAAGTAGAATCAACATTTGCCTGGTCCACGACCACGCTATGTCGTTTGTTTTTCTTCTTCGCATTCCCCTGCAAAGATATTCGTACATCAACTTAATCTTGAATAATTTTGTTTTCCTTTTAATTTAAGTACACTTATTTTGGCTATTATCCCCTTAGCTAGTCTCCTAAACTTTTATAAGCCCTCCGTCAATACCAAACCCCACTTTGGCCTGCTCTTTCTACCTCACCGGGCAATCACTCCATTTTATACCATCTATGACCCCATTCGCTTAAGCTTTTCACTCGTTAAGAAACAGCCCAATCTTCAAACCAAAATACAAAATTATTATGAGTAATAACACAGGTATACCCCCGGGTATATCATCTACCCTGACTTCCCTTAAGTCTACAGATAACAACTACTACGACATTCTGATCAAAAGTACAAAAAAAAACAACAGAGCTATCATTCCTCCAAGAAGAATTAATTCTCAATCTAGTTTATCCGACTTGCACAGTAATCTCACAAAAAGACCAAGTGACTACTATATACGAAAGTTGAGTAGTAGTTCTGTAAATTTGGCTAAAAGACCCATTTCTGGTGATTCTATTATATCTTTAAATTCTGTTCATTCAGATGATATAAGTGTCAATTCATCGAGTTTTGATCACCATGACTCAAGATTAAGTTCAATGACGTCCAACTCGATAGTATCCCCTGGTGATTCGCCAAATTTGAATGCTTTCTCCAAGGGCGAAGAAGCCATAAATCAAAGCTTATCCACTATAACCGATGATGCCGTCAAGGAAGAAGCTATTGCTGAATCAACTTTTTCACACAGTTTACAAAATATATCAGTTAACTCCATCGACTCTCCTGCAAACTCCTCACTTAATAACACAAAACAATCGTTTTCATCATCAACCGTTACATTATCAAGAACTAAAACAAAGTACTTGAGTCAAGAAGAATTCAAAAGCAGACAAAAATTGAGAAAGAAGCAGTACGATGAAAGTTATAACGAAGATGAAATCTTACCAAATGATATGGATCTTGTGTTCAATGTCCCTGTTATAAAGAACCAAAGTGAATTGTTTTTCAAGAAAAATATCAGAAACAACTTGGTAGATGATGATCATTATAAGCCTTTCCCACTTCCTGGTAAATTAAGAAGTAACTCCACTCCGAACCTCAGACCATTGAATACTTCCCTGGAACACTTCCCTGAAAGAGTGGCGGAAGAAGACGAAGAAGACGAGTATGAACATCATGAAAGTAGTTTAAATTCTAATGATGATGCTAGCTTTAATAGCTTCGAAGTTAATGATGACTCTCAAATCATAAATAACATTTCCAGCTATTATAACCAAAGATCCAAGTCTTATTCTAAACTTGTACAAACTACAAGACACGATAATATGATGTACAAACTACCAACGTACATCAAGTCTCAATCTTCTATTGAAGACTTGAACTTGATCAGTCCGGAAAAATTAACTTTTGTTGATCAAACGAGACCAATTAACTTACCTCCAAAAGCTCAGAATGATAAAGTAAAGCATAATAAAGAACTCAAGAAAATGATCAAAGACCTAGAAAGAGCTTCTTTTAGCAGTGAAATGTCTCACGATACTGAATGGGTTGATTTACTTGAAGACAAGAGCTTTTATAAGAAAATTGTTAATGAGAAAAACATCATCAGAAAGTTGAATTGGGATTCAAATTGCTCAGAGTCAATAAGATACGAGTACTTGATAAAGTTATTGACGTATAATAATAATGAATCGGTATCAAAAATTGATGAAAATTTCGAAAGATTAACAGCTGTATATTCTGAGTTAAACCAATCTATCAAAGTGAACAGAAAAATCGAATTTGAGAAAACAATTGAAAACGTATTGGAAAGGCCGTTATTAAACTCATGTTTGAATAAGACTTCTTCTTTAACACCTCCTGACCTTGATAAATTTAAGGAGAACTTTCTCACGATTTTGTTCGTGAAGTCTATTGATAATAATTTAAACAAGCATGATGAATTATTTTTGATACCCGTAATTATTCTATTGTTCAATGACAGGTGCGTTTCTGAACAATTTAGACTAATTGAATTGATGAATCATCAAATCTTCACCAAAGAATTGAAAGTCGAAGTTAATCAAAACCTTGGTGGCTGGTCCGATAAATTACCCAAGAAGGTTAATAGATTATTACAAAACTTTAATTTGCAAGAATTCAGTAATTTAGATTTCAACATGTTCTTTGAAATATTGGTTCAATTTAATGATAAAGCACCTTTGAGCATTTCTGCTTCATTACCATCTACCCCAATTTCGACCTCGGCAACTTCTAATTTGAACTCGTGTTCTTTAGAAATCCTTTTCAAGTTCTTACAATTGCTTGTCATTTATAATGTCAACTATAAGACTAAGCTCATTAATCACACAAAGATATTTCAAAGTTTTTTGGTGGTCATCATCAAATATTATCACATTAATTGGAATGATTTTAATGAGCTTGTTAAGTCTAATAAATCCATCAAGTTGAATTTTAATATGAGTAACACGATAAACTTGAACAACTTTAATGACAAATGGAAATTCATATTCAGGAATATTTAGGTTATAGATCTCCCATCAAATACATGTATTTAATTTTAGTCTACATTTCTATGTCTATTAAATCAGGATTAACTGACGGGTGGGCACTTTGTCCTTTGACAAAGCCAGTAGGCTTAGGTTCGAGAGCCTTGTGTTGATTTCTGAACCGGATCATGGTCTTGAATGTTGATTCGTTACCGTACTCTAGCTCGAAACTTTCCCAATCTTTATAATCATATGGAACATTTGAATGAAGATGTTGGTATAATGATCTCACCCGACCATATTGTTTATTTTTGGTTTCAAAATTAATGAACTCTTTCAAAAGCTTTATCAATGAAGAATTGGTCCAGCTCAACGTCAACCATTTTTCAAATTTATCTCTCATGTCCATATATTCTCCGTACTTGCTTGACACAAGTAAGACCAAATCTATGGTATCAAGGGATGCATTCATGATGTACTCATGTAAAATATTGAAAGATTTTATCACTAACCCATTATTAAACTCAAATTCGGCATAAAGCACGATTATTGATTTGGTTAAGTCACTAGGAAGTTCAAGTAAACACTTATCAAATAAATCTCGTATTCTTTCTTTATCTTCTTTATACTTGATAAGTTTGACTAGATAATTATTATAGATTTCAAATCTAATTTTGGAATCGTTAAATTCTTTGAGTCCTATTTCATAAATCTTGTGTGATTCATTGATTCTGTTTTCGCTTTGGAGAAAATCTGCAAATTGGAAAATCATCAAGGGGGTAGCATACTTCAATTCGATCATTTTGTAGTAGCTCTTTTGAATTCTTTCAACGTCATCAACGTAGATTTCCATTACTTCAAAGTAATATGCCCATAATTTTATTGATTTGGATATATCTTCTTTCTTGTGCAAAATGTCTTCAAGAATCTTCAATCCTTCTTCCGTCTGGTTACTCTCTATGAAAAGCTTTGCCCAATGAATGTATAGCTCCACAAGTTCATCCTGGGATTTATACTTCGACTTGATGGATTTACTGTAAATTAAATTAGCTGTAGTGTTATCGTTCTTCTTGCTATAAACTTCAGCATACTTTACCCAAACTTCATACAATCTTCTACCTTCATGAGAGAAGCATGTCAATGGATTGATAGTAGTGATAGCTTTAACGAAAGTTTTTAAAAGGTTATTCAAATCCTTCTGAGTCTCATAAATTCCAAATCTCTTGAACCAATTGTCTAAGTTATTGGAATCACCTCTTATGTAAATGTTGTTGATCATAATCTGTCTATCATTTATGAGTCTTTCATATTGGTCAATATCGTAGTCGCTCGCTTCATCCGTTAAAACGTTCTCTTCAAGGTAAGAAAGATAGGATTCGTATATGATAGTGAAATTGAATACAGACTCACAATTTCCTAATGCTTCCGCATAAAAGTGAATTTTTTCTTCCTTTGACTCCACGGATTCCACCAACTTGATGTAACCGTAGGCATACTCCTGAGGAAAGTTTTGAAGAAATAGTTTGATTAGCGATTTCTCTTTTATGTATTCCAAAATCAATTTCCAGTCTTCTTCCGAGTATCCACCTTGTGGAAGGACTTCTATTACTTTACCTTTTCCTGACTCTTCTGACCATATTGCCAATTTCAAAAGATGAGAAATATCAAATGTCCCGTAACTGATAAATCTTAACATAATGGCAGTGGATAAACGAGTGTTATACCTTGAAATTATATCTGCAAGCTCAAGAAAAAGCGGCCATATTACCAGGTGTTGCTCTAGCAGCACACTCCGAAAACAACGGACGTATTCATTCAAGACGAGCCTCATATTTGACTGTCCATTAAGAAATGAGAGGTATTTGTACCAGACATTGACATCATTTGTGAATACCAAGAATCTTTGAAAAAGTCTATTCACCAAAACGAACTGCTTCCTATGATCATAATAGTTTAAAAATTTAGTCTTGTTCAACATCAAGTGAATATATTGATTCCAAAATAAGACAGTACTCTCCGGTTGAGAAGATGCAAGTTGATCTATGGCCCTTTCTAGTATAACGATTTTTTTCATAAATTCATTTGTGGTATTAAAATATTCAAGCCATAAGTACTTATTTTCTGGGTCCTTTAATAATTTAGTTTCGTATAGTAGTTCCCCATCACCAATTAATTGGTCAACATTGAAACTCATCTCTCGTATCTTATCAAGTCTTTTCAATACTTCGCACTTTCAAAATATTCAACGAGCAATCCCTTAAACACGAGGAATCTCAAATAGTACTACTAAATCGAGCGTATAACTCCAATGAGCGGTGCAGGTAACAGGGAACTGGTTTTTCCTACTCGTATGACATTGGGTATGATGAAGACCAAATTGAAAGGTGCCCAACAAGGACATTCATTATTGAAGAGAAAATCTGAAGCCTTAACTAAACGTTTTAGAGAGATTACTCAAAGAATTGATGATTCTAAGAGGAAAATGGGTAGAGTCATGCAAACTGCTGCCTTCTCTTTGGCTGAAGTTCAATACGCTGTGGGTGGTAACATTTCTTACCAAATCCAAGAAAGTGTGAAGAATGCTAGATTTAAAATTAAAGCTAAACAAGAGAATGTTTCCGGTGTTTTCTTACCAACTTTTGATAGTGAAATTGATGAAGACATTAATGACTTCAAGTTGACTGGGTTAGGCAGAGGTGGCCAGCAAGTTCAAAAGGCTAAAATGGTTTATACTAGAGCTGTTGAAACTTTAGTTGAATTGGCTTCTCTACAAACTGCGTTCATTATTTTAGATGAAGTTATTAAGGTCACCAACAGAAGAGTTAATGCCATTGAACACGTCATTATACCAAGAACTGAGAATACTATTAGCTACATCAATTCCGAATTGGATGAATTGGACAGAGAAGAATTTTATAGATTGAAAAAAGTTCAAGAGAAGAAACAAGAGGCCGTAGCAGCGGAAGAATTGGAAGAGCAGCAGAAGGCCAACAAGCAAGCACAAGACCAATTGGATGAACAAAAGCCAGAGGACATGCTTCAACAATTGGATATTGAACACGAAGAGAAGGCTGAAGAGAAGGCTGAAGAATCAAAGAAAGAAGCTAATAAGCCAAAGGAACAAATTGAAGAACCAAAAGACTTATTGGAAGAAAACGAAGACGATGTCATATTTTAGGTTGAGTATTAAATTCAATTATGTAGAACCTTTGGACAAATACATATTTACTGTTATATTGAAAAGTACCCACAGAAAGATCCATTGACGATTCAAATATTATACTGCAATACATAAGATTGACATTTTCCAGTCAATCATAGATCTATATTAAATCTGGTGCTGTACTTTTCCATCGTGCAATACTTCGAAGCACGAACAAAAAAAAAAAAGGGGGCGAGCTGGGAATTGAACCCAGGGCCTCTCGCATGCTTGTATGTCAATTCAGTATACTGAATCGTCGCCCAAAGCGAGAATCATACCACTAGACCACACGCCCAATTTCTGAATTTTTAAGTGGCTCCATCATAAATGTTACAATAATCGTTAATTATTATTGATTTCAAATTCCTTGGGGATAGAAATTTGTAATTTAATGAAT
>JAKTWY010000051.1:0-21931 GCA_030582335.1 Yamadazyma nakazawae | reverse complement strand
CCAATGGAAGTAAAAGGGTACGTAATTACTAAGGAAGTTAATGCCAAAGATGTCAATGATGGAATTAGATATTCCAAGGAGTTTTTTGACAATATCCACATTAAGAGCTTCATTATTGCACAAATATTTATCCAAATATACCAAGTATTGAGATAAAAAATTGGTAGATTGAGAAATTAAATGACTAGAATCAGGTGTAATGAACTCCTTACCATTAGCACCACCAGTAATTTCGTCCTCATCAGATTTTTCTTCAGAGACCAATTCATTCGACAAAAAATTCTTGAACAATCTTAAGTAAACATTTTGAAGTTTATCAACTTGTTCCTGAGATAACAGTTTATACACGTGAACAGACGACTTTTGAGAGATCAAAGGTAAACTAACTTGCCATTGATCCAACCCGACATGTTTCCTCTTGATCATTGTATCATTTTGGTCCTCATCAAGTTGTTCAAACATTTCATCAATGTCCAAAAGTAGAGTTTCGACATAATCAAATAACTTAACGCTATCCTTTTGATCGCTAAATTCCAAAGTGTTTTCAATTTTGTAAAATATTTCATAAACAGAATCAGGAACTTGATCGTAGTAATAAATATGAGTGGACAAATTGATAATTGTGTTTGAAAAAATTGAAGCGATTTCTCTTTTGTCATGATCATTAACCTTACTGTTGAAATACAAATCTTGTTTCAAATTCAAAATGTTTTGAATCAAATCAGAAATAGAGAGACCGACCATGTTAACATTTGACGAAACCAATCCTAAAATATGACCAGCATAGTGTTTCTGTAATGATGTATTGTCAGATAAATTCTTCAAAACAGAAACTAACGTATCCAATATGACAAACCTTAATTGGACTGGTGCCCAAGTGGCACACAATTCCAAGAATCTCTCAGACCACTCAGAGGTGTACTGCTTAGATTTGAACGTGTAGTTCACCACTTCTTTTGTGGAAACAGATAATTGAGTAGGCAATGAAGTGTTGAAAACAGATTTCAAGCTAGAGATAGAAACCATGTATAAATCTTTTTCGTCAACAGCATCATTCACCAAGTCAGAACTTATTTGCTTTTGAGACTTAGAGGTTTTAGCTGATTGAATTTTTGAAAGCTTAACACTTTCTCCGTCGATTGATAACCTACTACTTAATACCCCTTCAGTATCATTTTGGTAGAAAGTATCGACTAATACAGGAAGAATAAACAGTAACATGGGCTGGCATATTTCTGGACTGTTACTCAAACAATCACTCAAGTGGTTTGAAGCCATCAATGATATCAATTTCCACTCTGAAGCGTTTGGGCCTGCTTTTTGGGAATTATTTAAGCTTATGCTAATTATGGTTTTACTAAACGATGAAAATGAATCCACAAATTGTTTATCTCCAGTAAACAATCCACTATCCAAGTTCTTACACAAAGTACCATAAGTATCTAAGACAGCTTTAGCAAGACTCAAATCGCTGCCTTTTAAAGTTGTGTTCAAAATAGACACAACTTCAAGAGCAAACACGTTTAAGTTATCCGCACATTTCTCGATCAAAGACGACACTATAACCAACGTGACTTGTAAATTGCCAAATTTGTTTCTATTTGCATCACTAGTGGTTTTTTTATTCAAAAAAGTAATCACTTTTTCCAACTTAACCCTACGAGTTGAAGCATAGTATAATAAATAGCTTAATTCACTGGGGTTTGGCTTCTTTTCAATTCCCTTACCTGGTGGGTAGCATTGTAAGATTAATTTTTGATGCTTGGAGAGAAATAACCCGGCCATTGTACCAGTTTAACTTACCAACAATATAAGGAAGAAATTATTACTGAAAATACAATTATCACTTTCACAAGTTTAAATTTTCGAGTGGAGGTAAATCGCGATCCTCTCTTTGGCTTATGAAATTTTATCTATAATGCCTCCGATATATGTTAAAGGTGGGGTATGGACAAATGTTGAAGATGAAATTCTTAAAGCTGCCATTCTGAAATATGGGTTGAATCAATGGGATAGAGTTGCTTCCTTACTCAATAAGAAAAATGCTAGACAAGCAAAGGCAAGATGGAATGAATGGGTTAATCCCACCATAAATAAGACGGAATGGCTGCGAGAAGAAGATGAAAAATTATTAAATTTAGTGAAGCTATTGCCAAATCAATGGAGGAGCATTGCTCCTATTATGGGCCGGACAGCCACCCATTGTATCGAAAGATATCAAAAACTTTTACAAGATGACGAAGAAGATCTGCGCGATGACTTTGATAAAGAAGAGTTCAAGCTTGGTGGTGCTGGAGTCGAGGCAGTGGGGGATTTGAATATTAACCCGGAAAGCAAACCTGCCAGGCCAGATGATGACGACTTAGAAGATGCTGATAGAGAAATGCTATTTGAGGCAAGAGCTAGGTTGGCTAATACGAAAGGTAAGAAAGCTAAAAGGAGGGATAGGGAAAGAATGCTAGAGGAGACCAAAAGGATATCTCTTTTACAAAAAAGAAGAGAAATGAAGGCAGCTGGAATAAATGTGAGTTTAGTATCTAAGAATAAGAAGAAGAGTAAAGAATTTGATTATAATGCCGATATCCCTTTTGAGCACCAACCCCAAGTTGGGTTATATGATACGACAGTGGAGTCGGAAACCAACGATGCTTCATCCGCTAAGTTCAATAATGAGGTTTCACGGTCAGGACTTGAGCTAAAGAAAAAAGATGATAAAAAGAGGAAACAAGAGATACCTACAACTTCTATTGGAGCTAGTGCTGAAATTGAGCCCCTAAGAAAAAGAACAAAATTAGAACTTCCCGAAGTTGCAGACGAACCTACCCCTATGGAATTTGAGGCCACTGAGTTAAGTGGTGTGTTTGATAGCAAACAAACAGACAAAAAAGTAGATGATGTAGATAGAAGAATCTCCTCCGCTACCAAACAGATAAAAGAAGAACAGAAGAAAACATCCGTACTCATTGGAGAAGATTTCATTGGGCTGAAAGAAAGTCCTACCAAAAAACCCAAGCCCAAGCAAGAAAAAAAAGCCATAGTCCAGTTATTGAAGAAGAATTTTGCTGAGCTTCCTACTCCCAATAATGAATTTGAAGTTTTACCACAATTCGATGGTAATGAAGGTGTCCAGATGGTTAAAGTATCGGAGTCTGAAACAGAACGGGCAAGGATTGAAAACTTAAAGCTATTACGCCAGGTTGAAGAAGAACAGGCTAGATTACGGAGGAGTCAGGTTGTGCAAAAGGGTCTTGATATCCCTCATCCTAATTTGTTAAAACCTATAGACACCTCAAAGTTGAATTCTTTAGAAAAAAGTATAGCCACAGAGTTTCGCCGTCTAATCGAGTCCGATTATAGGAAATACGTGGAAGATGATACCAGTGTAGAACTTGTGGGCGAAATTGACGGAGATATATTTACCCAAGTTCAAGAAGCGGTCAGTTCACAGCTTGATAGAACTGGTAGAAGTAAAGAACAGATTTCAATTGAGAATGTTATCACTGAGCCGACAAGCGAGGATATAAAGCAAATTAGAAGAACAATTGAAGCAAATAAACTAGCAAATAATATCATTAAAAACGAACTTAACGAGATTGTTAATCTTTACGATATCAAGTCATTTGATGAGATTCATGCTCAACTTGGAAAAGCAGAGAACCAGGTATCGCTATATAAGGCCGTTGCCGCAACAGAGGACACGGTTATGGAGAATAGATCTACCCGGTTGAATAAACTAGTTGATTCAGTGGTGACCAAAGAACAGGAGTTGACGAACTATATAAGAAACCTTTGATTGTATAATATAATTTAATGAATGTTACGCTAAATAAATATTGAAACCCGCATGTATTATAAAATGGCTGCAAACAAGTGCCTGATAAACTCTTTAATACATAAAGATATTTCTGTTTTGATTGGAAGATATACATACTATTTAGGTTCACTCCACGTAGCGTTACTATTCATGTATACGTATTTGACAAAATAACCCCGTCATCGCCAAGTCGCACACCCTTATCTGGTTCCCTATCAAGTGCAGCTTTCAAATTAGTGCGAATAACTGTTATGAATAGGCTAAAGCTTATAATAGCCATATTATTTTCGATGGTCATGGTTGCTGGAGAGGACACGAATGATTTCATGTCTTTCGAAGACTGGAAAAAACTCAAGGTCAAAAACGAGACAACTTTCAGGAACATTTCTCTGGTAATTCCGACTAAAAATGATGAAAATAGATTCAATTATGCCTCTGTAGACTGTGCTGCCAAGGTGGTTAAAACGAATGAAGGTGCCAAAGGGCTGAAGTCTGTATTGATAGAAAACATGGACAGCTATCTTATAAACAAATGTTCAACGAAAGACCAGTTCATCATCATTGAATTATGTCAAGATATATTGGTTGATCACATTGAAATGGGGAACTTCGAATTTTTCAGCTCTAATTTTAAAAGATTTAAAGTGAGTGTAAACGAGAGGTACGAAGATATAAACTGGAAGGTTCTTGGAGAATTTGAAGCTTCAAATTCCAGATCTTTGCAAAAGTTTAAAGTGATAAATCCGATGGTGTGGGCTAAATTTTTAAAGATTGAAATCTTGGATCATTATGGAAATGAATTTTACTGTCCGATTTCTTTGATAAAAGTTTACGGGAAGACCATGATTGAAGAATTCAAAGAGCACACTATTGAAGAACGAATCAATGAACTGGACGAATGTAAAATAAATAATACTCTACCATACTTGGGATTGAATGAATTTTTAAGTAGCATTCCGGAGTATTGTGCAGCTATAGAGGATGATTCAACACCAACCAGTAATCCACAAGACTCAATATTTAAAAACATCATAAAGCGGTTATCCCTACTTGAATCGAATGCCAGTTTGTCTCTTCTATACATAGAGGAACAAAGTAAACTACTTTCAAACTCCTTCAATAAACTACAACAGGAACAATCAAGCAGTTTGGATAAATTATTGTGGAACTTTAATCAAACATTCAATCAACAAATGTTGAAAATTAATCAATACAATCAATTCAAATTACTAGAATCAAATAAAGTAGTGGCTAATCTTGTTAACGACATTTCATTTTATAAGAAGCTTCTAGTAGTCAATTTTGTTCTATTAGCAGTAATAATATCATTCATACTACTATCAAAAGATATTCAGCTTGATATACCTAAACGAAGAAGCTACCAATTCAATGCTGGATTTACAAAGAAAAAATACAAGAAAAAATTCAAATATAGACATAACTAACTATTTACAAGGTATGATAATTACTATTGATAAGGCGTTAACATCATAAGAATCATTGAAAAAACACAGGAAAATGTGTTTCTCACTCCATTAATCTTTTTAGGGGAAAAAATTGCATTTAGTATCTATTTCCCGATCTAGGGGTATTTCTAGAATAATTGGAAGATTTATCTCTAGAATTGTTGGTGTATCTATCACCAGATCTGTAATTGTCTCTATCGCCAGATCTGTGATTGTATCTATCACCGGATCTGTAATTGTCCCGATCACCGGATCTATAATTGTCCCGATCACCAGATTTGAAGTTGCCTCTGTCGGAGTTTCTGTTGCCACCAAATCTGCTGCTGGAGCTTCCTCTCAGATTGTAATTAGATCTATCTCTGGATGAATCATTGCCAGAAGAAAAAGAATTATACCTTCCTTTACTTGAACCACCAAATCTGTTATTTCTACCTTTGTTTCCGACTCTTTCACTTTGTCTTGCACGTTTACCCTTTTGCTGGTATCCATTTGGAAGTTCAAAGAGTTCAGCTGTTTCTTTTTCAGAAAGGTTAATAACGTTTAAGTATTTAACAGGAATCGAAAGCTTCTCATCGGTCTCAGCGATGGTGTGATAAAGATCGACCACTTGCTTGGAACAAGCGTATGGATTACTTCTGAAGGCATTGCACACTTGGCTGTAAAATAATAACAGGGATTGAATAGATTCGTATATAGTGTCTTCGTTGGAAGTGAACTTGAGAAGTGCTTGGTCGTCTTCTCTTTGGGATTCTTCATAAAGTGACTGCTCATTAAACACAATTTGCTTCTCCTTTTTCAAGGCATTAAGAAATTTTTCTTCTGCTCCAGATAAATAAAGGACTGCATCACCCTTTTTACCAGCTCTACCAGTTCTACCAATTTTGTGAATATAAGAAGCAAGTTCGATACTCGCAGAAATTTGAATAACATTGGTAATATCAGGAAAATCCAAACCTCTAGCGGCAACATCGGTGCAGACAATAATACCACCATTAGATCTTCTGAATCCCAAAAGACTTCTATCTCTAGCAGCTTGGGTCATTTGGCCGTGAACTTTGTAAATTTTTCTTCCCAACATTTTATCAGTTGACGCTCTAAGAGTTTCATAAACCAAGTCTACCCCTCTTACAGTCGGGACAAACAAGATACCCTTGAAAAGGTTATCATTCTCGAGCTTCCTGAGACCGAACGCTAATGCCCCGTATAAAGAGTCTTTGATGGAAGGGGTAGTGATTAATCTTTGGTTGATGTTTTCGTGTGCTTCAGTCCCTTCATCAACAACACAATCAACGTATTTGTAATCAGGAGAAATCTTCCTCTTTGCAAATTCATCGACATTCTCATCGATAGTAGCACTGTACAACATATACTTGAAGCTGGTACCTGGTTCATCTTTTTCTTTATTGATATTTATTTCAGTGAGAAGTTCATCAATTTTTGCTATATCTTTACCAAAACCAGCATCTAATAATCTATCAGCTTCATCTAAAACAATACTTTTAACGTTTCTAAATTTCTTACGTTGTCTCCAAGGACCTTCCAACATTTTCATCAATCTACCAGGAGTAGCAATAAGAATAGAAGGTGAGAGAAGAGATTCAAAGTGGGATCTGAGTCCACCAGTAAGAACATCGATTCTACTGGTAAATACCTTCATATCCTCATGAGACTTAGTTATCCGAGTAACTTCTCTTTCAATTTGTTGGGCTAAGTCTCTTGTCGGAGCTATAATCAAATGCTGGACAATACCTTTATTCTTTAAGCTTTTGTGTCTGTGGGGGTACATTTGATTAAACATTGGGAGGAGGAAAGCTAACGTTTTACCTGTACCTGTCTTGGCTCTAACTACAAGGCCGTTATCTTCTTCAATGGCAGGAATGATAGACTTATCTTGCACAGCAGTTAAAGACTTAAAGTTCATGTTATCAAGTGTATCACTAAGAGTCTTTTCGAATGAAGGGTGGGCTCTTAATCTTGTGAGAGTCCCTTCAGGATCCAAACTTGACGAATTGGATTCAACCTCTTGGTTTTGGTGCATTTCTGTTTTGGTCTCTTCTTGATTGTCTTCTTGATTCTCTTTGGTTCCTTGGATGATTTTGGTTTCCTCAAAAGCATTGTTTCCAGAATAATCAAGCTTTGACTCATTCGATGAGATTCTAGTATAATGGAAAGACCTTGAAATATTCTGTGTACTTCTGAATACAACAGGTCTAGTCAAAGACCCAGGGGTCCTTAACATTGGAAATACTCTACTCATTGCTTCTGAAAAATTATTCCATCTCATCGCGATAAATGGCAGGAGACTACTCTCAATTTTTGCCTGCAACCAAACCAACTCGCAGTAACAATTTCTTGAAGTAAAATCTGAGCGAACTTACAATATGAACCAGTACCAGAATAGAAGCACAGAAGAGCAAAAGAATTTCTTGTCGAGAATCAAAGATAACTATAGTTCCAGGTTTGGTAATCTCTCTTTAACAACAAGTATTCAGAAGGCGTCTTCTTACGTTGACAAAGATGGAAGCACTGAAAAGGATACATTGATTCATAAAGCCTTTGTCAAGTATTTCGATGAAAGGGGTGAACCATACCCTGAATGGCTCGGAGTACCAGTCAACAAATCTCCTGCCAATCAATCGGGTAGAACGCAATACCAGCCTGTGGGGAGGTCAGGAGGTAATGGTCACTTTAGACCAGTATATGCGAACTATAACACACCAGCGTCTCAATCAGCTCCTTCCAGCGTCGGCGCACGTCTGGCTCCAGCATCTCTGGGAGATGATGGCCTGCAATTGGCCTCGGTTCCGGCACCAACCAGCACTTATATGCCTAGATCGTCTAGTCGTTTGCATGATATGTACAATAAATCTAGACAACAGCATATTCCTGGTGGAGGTTACAACACCATTAGTCAAGGACCCACTAGGGCCAACAGTTCTACTTCAGGTTCCCGTCTCAGAGAAAGAATGATGAACAGTACGAGTATGACGGGGATGAACAATGTGATCAACGATAGCACGGGAAATGGCAACAACGGTTCTGGTAACGGGCGTGCCACTTGGGGGAGGCGTTGAGAAAGCAAAGTAGTAAATTACATACTTCGAAAGAAGGTTATATACTACAATAGTTTTACGAATTAGGTACTTTATTCAAATTAATGGTCTCGTGTACGATTAAAAATTGTAGTAAGTATATACCTGATAAATCTCGCGTTCAAATAATTTTTCACACATGGATCCATTCATTGTAAGTGCTCCTGGAAAGGTCATTTTATTCGGCGAACATTCTGTAGTACATGGCAAGCCTGCAATTGCTGCTGGCTTAAGCTTAAGAGCTTACTTACTTGTCACGCCAAACCCCGACCCAAATACCATACGATTGGATTTCCCAGATGTGGACTTGTCGTACAGCTGGAAGAAAAGTGATATACCTTTTGAACAAGTTAAACAGTATATCAGTCACGATAACGGAATCCCACAAACCACTTCCGAATTAGTACCGGAGATTGTTGACAAACTCAAAGATTTGATTGAAGCTTATAGCACTAATGCATTCACTACCTGTCTTTCATTTTTATATTTATATGTGCATTTGTGTAGTCCTGATGTACCAGGAGCTATTTTCTGTGCCCGTTCTACCTTACCCATCGGAGCTGGATTAGGATCATCGGCATGTATTTCTGTTTGTCTTTCTACAGCCATGTCAATCATGGCAAATCATATAGAAAAACCAACATTTAGTTTGAATGACAAAGTTAACACATCAGATGTCAAAGATTTGGATTTCATCGAGAAATGGTCATTCATAGCAGAGAAGACGTTTCACGGGAACCCTTCAGGTATCGACAATGCCGTTTCTACTCATGGTGGAGCTGTTATGTTTCAGAGAATGACAAGCCCATCTCAACCATCAATTCGAACAACTATGAGAAATTTTCCTCCATTGAAGTTATTACTCACTAACTCTAAGGTTCCTAGAAGCACGGCAGAGCTTGTGGGTAATGTTTCAAGAGTTAACAATGAATACCCTTCGATTATTGGTCCAATTTTAGATGCTATGGGGAATTTATCTAACGCAGCATACCAACTCATGATCAAACCAGTTTTTAGTGATGCCGAAAAGGAAAAACTTAGAGAATTGGCTTTGATCAACCATGGGTTATTAGTATCTATTGGTGTTTCTCATCCAGTTTTGGAAGAAATAAAAATGGTTTCTGATACTGAAAAAATTGGTGTAACGAAACTAACGGGTGCCGGAGGAGGTGGTTGTGCTATCACTTTAGTAGACGAAAATGTTTCTGACTCTAAAGTTAAAGAAGTGGCTCTGAAGTATCAAAAAAGAGGCTTTGAATGTTATGAAACTTCCCTTGGAGGCAAAGGTGTAGGAGCTTTATTTCAAAATGAAAATAATAAAGACTTGTTCTCGTTTGATCAGTTTATCAATTTCCAAACCCGTAATGATATAGAAAAAGTTTTGCATATATCCAAAGTAGTTGACTGGAAATTTTGGTAATATGAAGAAAATAAAGTTGTAATATAATTTTAATATAATTTACTATACAAGAAAAATTTAGATACCTCTATTGAACTCTAAAGATTCTATGGCTTTACCCTCGGAATCTTTCAAGCTTCTGAATTCAGGTTCTAATGTACTTACAGGTAATGTTCTCCTTTGCGGGAATACTGCTAAAGCAAACGGTAAAGCTACTAATGAGGTCCCAAAAATTAATCCAATATTAGTTAAAATTTCAACTGCTTTGGATTTTCCCTTCAACAATCTAGTTTTTTGAAGACTTGCTAAAATTAATGGTGGGATAACCATAACTGGTGTAGCATTTATAACTCTACTAGCAGCAGTTTCACCAACTGCATAAAAAGCAGCCGTTTTGGAAGTACCGACCTCCTTACCTTCTTTATCAAAAACGGAAATACCCTTTTTGATTTCTTCACTTCTCATCAAGAATACATTTACAATACCAGCAGAAACAACTGCGGCAAAAGGTACAAGTCTTCCCAAAATCATTCTCGTGTTTGGCTGCAAAGATTTTAGTCTTGGAACTAAAGAATTCAATCCCAAAGCTACGGAACAAGAAGCAGTTACAGCCAATGAATAATTGGTAGCAATTTGTTGAGTAGTCAATGGATGTGATTTATTTGCATTTGCAGTATTAATAGCAACATTTAAAGATTGATTTGCAATTTGCCAAAATAAAGTACCTGCGGTGCCCAAATTTGGAGTTAACATACCGGCCGTTACAACCAAATTGGAAAGAACGCAGGAACTCATTCTAAATGGCAAAAATACAGTTTCGCCGGTATCTGGATGAGTGGCAGAATCTAAAATTTTTTTAGCTCTCCATAATTCTGGAGTCATTTCAGGTCTTACTCCATTTCTATATTCCCAAATCATTAATTTGGCGTTCTTAATATCACTTGAAGTATTTAAAAGCATAGTTGGATCTGAGATCTCGGTACAATGCTGTACTCTTCCCCAATACGTAGACAAGTCATATCTGGAATCTGGTAATGGAACGGGTCCTTTTACAGCACTAGCCATTCTACTGCCTTGAAAAATGAATAATTTTTCGCTTGACTCATTTTCCAAATTCTAATCAAGCATGAGTTTTTTTTTAGTTTGAGTCAATTCGCAAGACTGTAGGACTTATGCACAAACTATCCAACGTGCTAGGACATGGAATTGATGTACTAAAGATCTCAAGAATTGAATCGATGATTCAAAAACGGGGGGATATCTTTTCTCCGTTTGCCCAAAGACTCTCTAGGCGTATACTTCACGAAACACATGAGATGCCAGTATTTACTGAATTAGCAGGAATCAATTACCATAATAGTATCAGCTATTTGGCAGGGAATTGGGCTACCAAAGAGGCATTATATAAAACTCTAGATAAGGAAGATCAGAAAGTATTTCAATTCAAAGACTGGTATAAACTATATGATGAACGAGGGAAGCCGACTATTTCTAGCGAGGTATATACTAAAACTAACGAAGAGTTTCTCGTTAGTATCAGTCACGATACAGACGTTTTGATAGCTTCTGTGATCCGACAAGAGTTCACCTACATATGACGAAAAATTAATGCTAACGAATATATTGTACACAAAAATGTTTCTTTCAACACTCTAAATAATCTATAGAACAAACACTAGTTTATTTCTTATTCCCACTCAACAGTAGCTGGTGGTTTGGAAGTGATATCATAAGTAACTCTGGCAACACCATCGACTTCGTTGACAATTCTAGAGGCAACCTTCTTTAAGAAAGCAGCTTCAAAAACATACCAATCGGCAGTCATGAAATCAACAGTTTCAATAGCTCTCAAAGCGATAACTTGTTCATAAGTTCTTTGGTCACCCATAACACCGACCGATTTGACTGGTAATAAAGCAGCAAAAGCTTGAGAAATTTCCTTGTAGATACCGGCAGCCTTTATTTCTTCAATGAAAATAGCGTCAGCTTCTCTGGCAATCTTCAATTGTTCTTTGGTAATTTCACCCAATACTCTAATGGCCAAACCTGGACCTGGGAATGGATGTCTCCAAACCAAATCATGAGGAACTCCTAATAATTCTCCCAAATGTCTGACTTCATCTTTGAAAAGTTCTCTCAAAGGTTCAATCAATTTCAATTTCATGTCCTCTAATAAACCTCCAACGTTGTGGTGAGTCTTGATGGTTTGAGAAGGACCCTTGAAAGAAATAGATTCAATGACATCTGGATACAAAGTACCTTGCAATAAGTATTCAATTTCTTGACCAGAGGCTGGCTTAATCTTAGCAGCTTCAGCTTCAAAGACGTGAATAAACGTATTACCAATGATTTTTCTCTTCTTTTCTGGGTCAGTGACACCTTTTAATCTGGTCAAAAACATGTCTGTAGCATCAACAACGGTCAAGTTAATACCTAAACCTTCGGTCAAAGTCTTGTAGACGCTTTCCGTTTCATTCTTTCTCATCAAACCGTTATCAACGTAAATGGCATGGAAACGTTCACCGATAGCTTCGTGCAAAATTTTAGCACCAACGGTAGAATCAACACCACCGGAGACGGCACCAATAACTTCAGCGGTTGGACCGACCAATTTCTTAATTCTCGCAATTTCAGTATCGACAAAGTTTTCCATAGACCAGTTAGCGTTAACCTTACAGATATTAAGAGCAAAGTTCTTCAATAAAACTTTACCTTGAGAAGTGTGGGTAACTTCTGGATGGAATTGAATACCGAAAATTTGGTCTTTTTCATGGGCAATACCGGCAAAAGGAGAATTGTCGGAAGTAGCGACAATCTTGTAGCCATTTGGTAAAGCATGCAATTTGTCACCATGAGACATCCAAACTTGAGAGTGGTCAATTCCTTCAAACAAAGCACATGATTTGTCTTCAACGTTCAAAGTAGCAGGACCATATTCTCTTTTGTCACCTCTAGCGACACCTTTACCATTGATCCAAGCTAATTCTTGCATACCATAACAGATACCCAAGATTGGAACGTTCAATTTGAAGATGTCGTGGTCAACATGAGGAGCATCTTCAGCGTAAACAGAGTACGGACCACCAGACAAAATAATACCTTTTGGAGTCCAAGACAATTCAGAAATCTTTTGAGTACAAGGTAACATTTCAGCGTAAACGTTAAACTCTCTCAAACGACGAGTGATTAAGTGGGAATATTGGGAGCCAAAGTCAAGGACCAATATGGTGTCAAAAACCTTTGAAACTTCGACTGGGACGTCTTCGATGTTGCTCATTGTTAAATTTAATTATTTAAATTAGGAGAAGTTGAATATAGTCTCAGTTTTTTTTTTCAATTCTGTGCTGGAGATGAGGTGGGAAAATTTGTTCTTAATCAAAAATTACTATCCTGTATATACAGATGTTAGAGGATTAATTAAGAATAAATTAGTTTTTCAAGGGGGTAAAGGATTTTAAGATGTTGAGGAGTTATTAGATATTTATATATATATATATTGTGTCCACTGTTTATCTACCAATCACAAATTAAGTATCATGTTTACCAGTCTCATACGTTAAACCCGCTGATAGCAGGTGACTCCGCGGGGACTCCGATTATTTGATTGCAAAAAAAAAAAGTTACCCCCCTCAAAGATTCACAATTGCACTAGGTCCAACTGGATAGAATACTGTTTATAAACTATGAGATCCCTTCCACCTCCGCGGGTCACTAGAAAACGATTATGGAGGAGATTTAAGAGGGCCGCCAAAAATTTCTTCACACATGGTCGATTTTCATCTCCTTCAAGTGATGCGTACAGAGACAAATCACAAAGCATTTCTAAAATAAAACAACTGAGGCTTGGTACGAAACCCAGGCGCTCTACAAGAGCTAAGTCAGACATTATGCTCAGAAGAGGAACTACAGCTGGGATTAAGACTGCTTCATTTATGGGGAAAATGGTAGGTAAAGCTTCAATGCCAATTCTTAGGCCATCATCCAGTAAATTGAATTTATCCGTAAGGTTTTGAGTGGTTATTGAAAAGAAATACTAATAGTACAAAAAATATCTATTTTAGGTAATCATACTACACACTAATCGTGTTCGCTAGAGCTGCTTTTTCTCTACTTGTAACATTTCCTTTCATCGATCTCTTTGTTGCTTATTCTCCCTTCGCTCCTTCTAACTGTTGCAAATTTGTTGCAGCAGGCTCGGTGCAGGATCCTCACAAAATTTTGAAAAATTGATGAGATGAGTACCGTTAATACAATGAGCGAAGACAAGTCCCAAGTGAAGATCAAATTCACCACCAAAGAAGACGAAACTGTTCAGGTTTCAGAAGCCCCCTTGTATGTGCCTATCCGTTTAAAAAGATATGGGTTATCTGAAGTGGTTAACCATTTATTGGGAAATAGCGGTGAGACTGAAGAAAGTAAACCAATTCCATTTGATTTCTTAATCGACGGGAAATTGTTAAGAACTTCATTGGAAGATTATTTGGTTAAGAATGCTTTGAGTAGTGAAGCCTTTTTGACTTTGGAATATACTAGAGCTGTTCTACCACCATCTTTTTTGGCATCTTTTAATAATAACGACTGGATTTCATCTATTGATTCTATTCAGTTTAGTGGGAAATCAAAGATCTTATCTGGTGCTTATGATGGTATTGTAAGAATTTATAACATGTCTGGAACAATCGAAAAACAGTTCACTGGACATTCAGGATCTATCAGATCTACGAAGTGGATTTCTCCTACTAGATTGGTCAGTAGTGGTAATGATAGACAAATAAGACTATGGAAGAATAAAGAAACTGGCGAAATAGATGAAGACGAAGATGAAACTCCAGAAGAAGGTACTACGATAGCCATCTTGGAAGGACACAAAGGACCAGTTGTGAATGTCTCTGTTGATGCCAAATGCAATAGAATTTTATCTGCTAGTTATGATGGAGACGTTGCTTTCTGGTCTACCAATCATAAGGAGATGAACACCATTCAACCAATGGAATATGACTCCAACGTGTTGTCTTCATCATCAAAGAAGAGAAGAAAAATGGCTGTGCAAGATGCTACGTTAAGAAGGAGATCTCCGTTGGCAGTTTTCCAAGGTCACAAACAACCGGTTGAAGATATAACTTTTGATTTAGCTGATAATACTGTGGGTTATTCTGTATCCCAAGACCATACTGTCAAAACTTGGGATTTAGTGACATCACGTTGTGTGGATACTAGAACTACTGGATACTCTTTGTTGTCTGTTTTGCATTTGCCCACAAAAAGCTTGTTAGCCACCGGTTCCTCAGCCCGTCATATCAACTTGCATGACCCAAGAGTTAATGAGAATGACACAGAATTAGGTATCAGCAAATTAGTAGGACACTCGAATTTTGTGGTAGGATTAAGTGCTTGTCCTTATAACGATAACATGTTTGCATCCGCATCTCATGATGGAATGGTTAAAGTGTGGGATGTCAGATCTGTAAATCCTTTATATACCATCACCAGAGAAGAACCTGTTGCCAACACAAAGATTTTCGATGTATGTTGGGATGACGAAATTGGTATTATCAGTGGAGGACTGGACAAAAAGTTACAAATCAACAAAGGATCTAATCTTATCAAGTAAATCATAATATTCATTATCATAGATATGTATATAATTAATGCTATATAAATAACTTTATTTGGTATCTGTCTACCCACCTTTCTGGCTACACCAAGCATTTAACCCATAGAATCCTTGCCAAAGACTTCCCTTATCAGTAGCATATCTATATAAACCGTTCTCACCGTCTCTAATGGGTTTTTCTAAAGTGTTAATTGAATCAAGGTCTTTCCAACCAATTAACCGTCTTAATTCTGTTAATTCGTCCATATTAAGTTCAACCTTGGGAGCAGTACCGTATTTAAGAGGACCAATGTTGATCCAGTATGCTTTTTTGAACGATTTAGCCAATCCATTGATAGAGTCGATATAATCCATCAAATTTTCGGCAGTGTCTATAAAAAATGCTGTAACAATTACTAAATTCTTCTTATCTTTATCTGCCTTTGGTATTTCGAAAGTGTTAAAATCTTCGAGATGCATAGAGAGATTTGAAGGTTTGGTATGCTGTGGTATCAAAATTGATCTTACCTGATCTGATACATTCTTAAAGTTGGAATTTGTATGAGCAAATGGGTGAATCTCTAGGTCCAGAAGTTCACAGTCTTTATTCAGAAATATGAATTCATTGAAAAGGTACATTAAACCACTGAATTCAATTGAGTGGACAGAGCCATATTTTTGCTTGGCCAATTCAAACGGAATCCTACCCAATCCAGAACCCGGAATAACAAGACAAGTATCGCCTATCTCAGATTCAGGTATCACTTTAGCAAGATTGGAGTTTATATAGTAAAGAATTGGATCGAGCTCAAACTCAAGGCTGGATTGGTCCGTATTCCAGTCTCTGCTGAAATGAGATATGGACTCAATTACTCTATAACTATTATTATCAACAAAATTTTTCACGATATCAAAATCACTGAACGAAATTTGGTACCGATTGATAGATGATTCTACCACTTTATTTAGGAATTTTTGATTTTGCTTGATAAGATTATCAAGTGAGTCAAGTTTATCCAAATACCCCACTTGTTTACAAAGATTTTGTTGTCTCCAAGACATTAATTTGAATAATTTTCGTCTTCTATCGCTGACCTTTCTACTATTCGTCGCATACAATTGTAAAGACTTGATGGAGGATATTAATTCTTCCCGTTTGGAGTATGGGAACAGGTGAAAGACTGAATTAGCTGGAGAGCCAGAAGAGATCACCGAAGATCCCGTGATTGTGGGAGTTTTCAATTTATCGATAAACGATTCAAAGCTTCTTAATCGAGAGATCATATTCCCAAAAATAAACACCACAAGAAGGAATGGAGTCTGCTTATTGGACGATAAAACACTTAACACAATGTATAGAATACTGGTACCAAAAAGTGTTGCTAATATAATGTCTCGATCATGTACATTCATAAATAAGGAAAGTTTATTTAGTCAGACTAAAATTTCTCAAGAATAACTTTGACACAAATTGTGAAATTTTTAAAAAAAAAAAGCTGAGGGCTTGGGGAAAATTACCACATTTTAAAGGATAAAGAAAAGTATCATGTCTTTTAGTTACGACGATATTGAACCGGTTCAATTGAACGAGGAACAACCCCAACTCTGTCAGATTATGTATACGGATGAGTACAAGTCTACCATGGGTCTTTTATTGGCGTTAATGCAAAAAAATGAACATAGTGAAAGAGCTCTCGCAATTACCACACTAGGTATTGAACTTTTGGCTTCCCATTATTCCATTTGGATTTACAGGTTTGATATTATCAAGGCATTGGACAAGGACCTTTTCGAAGAGCTTGATTGGTTAGAAGCCATCTCTTTAGAGAATGAAAAGAACTATCAAATTTGGAACTATAGACAATTAATTATTGAAGAGATTATTCGCACCAATGGAGAGTATGACTATAAGAGAGAATTCCCGATTATGGCAGCTATGCTTGGAGAAGATACCAAGAATCATCATGTTTGGACTTACCGTAAATGGTTTGTTCAAAAATTCAATCTTTTTAACAATGAAAAAGAGAATGAATTTGTTGAAAAATTGATTGAATTAGATGTTAGAAATAATAGTGCTTGGAATCATCGGTTTTATCTCAAGTTTGGACACTCAGAAAATGATAAAATTACCAGTGATATAGTTGACCTGGAACTAGAGTATGTCAAGCATCAAATTAGATTAAGTCCACAAAATGAAAGTACCTGGAATTATTTGACAGGGATTTCTACTAAATTTAATATTGGCCTTGAAACTTTAGAATCATTTTGTAAAGACTTTGTCAATATTCAGGATGAAAAGGACGCTCAAGATGATGGTGAAATTGAGCTTATTAAATCATCATTCGCTCTTGAGATTCTTGCAAAGATTTATAATAATGAGACTTCAATTAAGTACTATGATTTATTGAGTCAAAAGTATGACCCAATCCGTAAAAATTACTGGGATTACTTAAAGACAAAAGTTTTATAACCGGCTAGCTTCAAATACAACAAAACTAGATGGTAAAAACTTCAAGCATTGATCTAGGTCTATGTCAGAATTGTCTATTCATTTTTTTAAAGTTGATTCTATGTGCGAGCTTGTTGGCCCGGGTTTGATGTTTGGTAAGGTAACTTCTTCATCCATTGTTTGGTACTGGAATTTCATATCCGCAGTTACGATGAAATTCTTATGTACTTTTAAATTACTAAGACCCTTGATTTCATTATTTAGGTTAATCCAAGGGGCCTTTTAAACCTATCTCACAGAAATTTCATTTCTTTGATAAGAGCTTTATTGTTTAATTTTAATTTTTTTTATAGTTAAGCACATTCGTAATTTTGGGATAAAATTACTCTCCTACACCCCCTTCGGTGTAGCATTAAGATATTTTCTTACAATTCAGCTGAATAATTTTGTTAGGTAATTTAGAGTAGTTGCTTAATTGAATTTATTGATCGACGATAGCCAGCCAATGAATATAAAATATATAAGCCCTCTTACAGGATTCTATACTTCATCACAAACTCAAAATTGGTAATCTCAATTAATGGTGTGTTTCATTTAGCCTCTCAAACTTATTATTAGAAGGTACAGTTACTCAACCTCCCCCTCCCCCTCGAATACCACATTTTAGCGAGACAAAGAGGCATGAAAACACCCGTCGGCAAAAATCCGAGTACAATGTGGTTATGTTTCCCTGATACGAAATATGCTTATGAGTTTACAATCTCGATCAAGGGGCATCTTTAACCCGACCTGATCAGATCTAGACCAGTAGTTCCCGCATCTGTGCACGCATGGTGTTTATGTGCAGTTTTGTATACGACATTTGAGGTGGTACGGTACCAGTATCACGATTTGCCAACCTCTGCCATCATATGGTGGGATTGGCTCTAATTGATATTACAAAAATTCTTGCCCCTATGATAGAGTTTGCTCCCACATAAGGACCTGTTAGTTAATTTTTTGTTTCTTTTTTTTCGATAGGCAATTGGGGTTAATTGGGCTGTACGCCTCGGTTAAGGGAATGTCGCAACCAAAGTCTTGCTAAATTAAATTTGAAAGTATTTAGAGTAAGCTGAAAATAATCACTTTCAACAAATCATCCCATAAAATTGTGAGTTTTTATGGCTTATGTTAGTAACAAACGTCTTAATTGAAAACTGGTAGAAGAATTGGTATCTACTTTGTAAGATATTTTATTCACTGAAAATTTCTCACTTACTCTGTAAAATTCACATGAGTTGAAGAGATGTAGAATTTGCAACAAAATGACAGCTACTTAAAGATAAAAAGAAGTCTTCAGACCCAGTATAATCTATTTCTTGAATAGAGTTATTGTCATATTTCTTTAGATAAAGTGAGCTACAAAATTATAGTTTCTTTCTCGCCTTTTGCTTTTTTGCAGCCAAATGCACCAGATATCCCAATAAAAACCCCATGAATGAAAGTTGATGCCAATCTTCTCATCCTCACAAAGTTACTAATTAGATCGCTCTTGAAGGTAGTGTTCAGTTTATTTTGCAGGGTTTCCAAATTAAGCATCATAACATTCGAGATTCAATTTGTCTAAACCTTATTTCTAATATTTTTTGGATTGGAGGTTGGATCTGCATCGTAAGTCCGAATTTTTGTTCCCAAGTGATCCACCTTACTGCCGACCAAAAAACCTTTAGCCGAGACTTGAGGAGAGGAGAAGGCTTAGATTGCACGGCACTCACACGTAGGGTAGGCTTCGTGTACAAGCTCTCTCACTAGTAGCTACGGTTATCCTTAAGCAATATTTATTTTGCTTTGGTAGAGGGGGTATTCAGAAATTTGTCAGATTTTTTGACCCAATATGAATTAGGAGCCAGAGCAGCTAGAGGTATAGCTAGAGGATCTAATATTTCGATTAATGTTGAGAAGAAAGAATACCTATACTACGAAGAATAGGTGTGAAAATTGGGGCTCATCTTAACTTTTTTCCTGCAATTTGCTAATTACAATTGCTCTCCATTCATTCTTGGTCGTCTTTTGACAACTAAATTATTGTAAGAGCAGAAGTATTTCCTATACGAATAAAAACAAGAATATTAAAAGGAGAAAACTGAAGAGCTTGAAGGTAGCACTCTCAAGGAATCAAATATTAAATTATACAATGCATTAGATCATTTTCTATTTTCAGATCGAAAAACTGATATTACTAAAACAGATCGTTTCCAAAGATAATTTACACAAAACCAAAGGCGTATTCTATCACATTCATTTTTGGGTATGATAAATGTCGCAACAGCATAACTGGCTTGAGAAAACCTAGATGTATCCCCTTTTTAGAATTAGACAATACTCATCTGCGCAACCCAGAGTTATACACACGCACTATCTGTATACAAGACCCGGTTTGCGATGAGAAAAAAAAAGTCGCAATTGCCGCCGGACTCCTATTCAGTTCTGGGAAAGGGGGGCGAGAATGGTAGCGAGGACGGCATCCACGAAGAAATAGAAGTGCTGCGAACGGTAAAGTCCGCGGGCGCACAACGAAAACCCAAATTTTTTGGCGAGGCAAAGGTTAAGTCTATTCAGTGGCTTAATTAGTACCACTGACGTCCTAAAAAAACGGTTGCTGTTCGAATGTCAAACTTCCCGCACAACTTCCTAGATATCTCAATGATTAGTTCCAATGTCAATGCCGCTGCTCCTAAAGGAAATCAATTCCAGAGTTTATCAAAAATGTCGTTCAAAGAATTCTAGACCAAGGTTGAACTCTAATCGTGATTCATAACTTTTTAGTCAGAAGATAGGGGGAATTGTCACATTCCAGCCGCCGTTCTAGTGATATTTTTTAGCTTCTCGGGTGATCGACACTATGTACAAATATAGTAACGTTTAGGTTTGTAATAGCAAGGTTTGGTCAATGAACGCTACGTATTTGGAGTAGTAGCGAGCAATCCGCGTTAGACAATCGTAAAAGTTCCAAGGTTCAAAATGTATCATAGCAATTTACTGCTAGTAATGTGTAATGGTGAGACTTTTGCGTTGTAAATATACACGACATTAATAGTGTGTGAAAATTTACTATTGACACATATTTGAAGAGAGCAAGGGATGTATTAAAGGTCAAGTTGGTTGAGTGAGCTATAGTTGTCTATAGCTGGCCCTCGACAAAGTTTGGTTACCAGGTAGCCAGTTCCGCACCATGCCTAGTGATATCTCGCTAACTAATTTGGTTACTGCAGTCGCTTGATGGTGTGTGAGTGTGTATACTGGTAGATGTGTATGGGAGACGTGTACTTGTAGATGTGTTCGTGTAGATATGGTAGATGTGTATTGGTGTGGTAAATAAGCATACCACATTCTAATTCTAACTCTAATTCTAATGTTAAAAAGCCGTTCGGCGTAAGCCCCTAGAGGAAACTTGGAAAATGCTACCACGGCGCCCAGTAAATGCTACCCAGTAAATGCTACGCCAGTAAATGCCACCCAGTGAATGCCGCCTTATCACTGTGGTAAATTGACCCATATTTGGCACTGAATAGACCCGCCACTCTGCTGGATCGCATTATGCAACCATTAATTCATGCGGCCCGAAAACGTCGTGGCCGTAACCGACAGTGTACAGGTGCATATTCAGTATCATTGGGTCGTGCATACGGTACAAGCGACCAACGGGTTTAGAAGTGACCATTGTAGTTAGTGGGGAATGGACCAGTACTCTGTATTTCTTCCATTGGTATGCATTGATGGAATAGATGCTCAGTCGTTGAACTCAGCCGTTTAAAAAAGAAAATCAATTGCTTAAGCTTTTCAAATATTTGACTCTGATACTTTCTTCAACCCCTTTGATCGGTCTAAGACTAAGTAAACGGAATACTGCATTTGATAAACCAACTTTACGTAAGCTATTTTTTTAATTTAATCTTTTCTGCATTTCTCAAGGAAGTTTTTTTTTTTTTTTGTTTTTTCTTTTTTTTTTTTTTTTTTCTACACTTTTTTTTTTTTTTAAAAAAAATATTTTCTTATTTTTTTTTTTTCTGAGTAAACATAACGCTTTAATCACATCGGTCCCTCTTCTAACCCCTCCATCAACATAAATCTCAATCTTA
>JAKTWY010000050.1:0-25405 GCA_030582335.1 Yamadazyma nakazawae | reverse complement strand
TAGGTAATAGGTAATAGGTAATAGGTAATAGGTAATAGGTAATAGGTAATAGGTAATAGGTAATAGGTGAAAACTATTTCAACGTAGTATCTGAACGTTGTTAAACTTTGATCCTTTTGACCTTATAATGGCCTGCCTATATAAATCGGTATCCATAAATGACAATGATAGAATTAAATTGATCTCACCAATCTGAAACATTCTAGCTTTTCCGATTTCATATAAACCTACATGGATTTTTTACTCACAGTTGCTTTTACATAGAGATCTTGTTGATTTGGAAGAAAAACTTTTGTTCCTTTTGAATTTAGATTTAATCTCTCCACAACCTCGATGTTGAAAGGTTTCGCAACATCCTGAATTTAGAGGGGTGGAGCACCAATACAGGTTAGCTTATCAAATTATTTTTTTACAGTTTTTTTTGTTTTGTATTTCTACAGTTTATCAATACACTTCCTCATCAGACACACTTTTTCATCAACTTGTCAATTTATTATAAATCAAATGAAACCTCAGACATTTCAAATTTAATCCAATAGTTCCCGTGTTCATTTCCACTATTGTTCAGGTTTATTAATTCAATTTTCGATTCTCATTCCATGGACCCCTCTTCAAACTCATCAAATCACTCACTGCCAATTTTTCTCGATAATCTTCTTCTTTTTTACCCAAATTTGTAATCGTATGAGTTGGGAAATTATCCTCCGGTAATAAATAATCTAATTTTGAAATCTTTGGTAATGGGAATTTTGACCCATAATAATTATTATTAGGAATTAACCCCTTTGTTTCTTTCCGTCCCTTACTAATCTCCTTAATTTGATTCATCTTATATTTAATGAATTTTAAAATCTTCAAGTATTTTAAATCTTCATCCATATTCTCATCATCCCAATCAATCTCGGAAATTTGGTGAAACCCACTAAAATAATCCTGAGTTTGTTCGAGTTCTTCATCTTCATCTTCATTTCTTTGTTCTCGTAAAATTTGTTCCTTTAATTCATCATTCATTAATTTATTATATAACTCATCTTCTTTGATCGAATTACCATTCTTCTTTTTCGAATCGAGCTGGTAATTTATGAAAACTTTGATGAAGACTTCAATGCTTCCATTGATTAAGTCAGGTAGATTCTTATCCATTTCATGGTTTTTCTTTAAAAACTTGATGGAACAAATCAACGTGTAAAGCATTTGTAACAAGATGGTCTTCTTCAAATTAATCACCGTCATGGATAATCCATTCATCATGAAATTAAATGGGGATGGGGGGATAATTTTACTCTTGTAATTAAATTGAGGGGTTTGGTTGGTTCTCCTTCTTTTAGCAGAGAAATCATTAATTACAAACCCGTCTTCATCAACGTCTAACCCTAAACTATCAAGAATCACCGGATTGGTACCAGTGCTATGAGGATTATGATGAATAAAACTCTTGGAAACCATTGGAATATCATTCACTCCGTCGATCGAAAGTGTCACATGACTGAACACCATTATAAAATATGCCAATAATTCTTTAGATATTTCGATGATTCGGCTATAATAGCTGGTCGATAACTCTTTATCCACGATAAAATTCAAATAATTCAGACTCCGGATAATAAGGTAATGGAAATTAAGTTGAATTTTAATCAACTTGATCGCCATATTGACATCGGGGACCCCGTTAATCAAGTACTGTTGCATTGATTCTGGTGGAATGCCGTCGGTGTCTTTACCGGTTATTGAATGGTACAAACTGGTATCTTCTTTAGCCGGCAATTTCGGTAAATTCATCTTGATTTCCAAAGGTAGTGGATTCAATACTTTGTTTTCAATGATTCTCTCCATGCGATTAGATTGTTGTCGATTGTGACAAACTGGGTAAAGTTATAGTTCAAGTTCCCGTCGTTCCCATCCCCGTCGTCGTCGTTCAAGATCCAATCCAAGTTCTTCGGGTGGTGGGGGTGAGGAGTCTTTTTACCACCTTTTAAATACTGGTAGTAGTTTGGGGAAAATGACGACGGGATAATCACATTGACTAAATTCAAGAATTCAATGCTGGGTTTCAAAAGGGTTTTGAACAATTCGTCAATGTGTTCATCGTGGTTTGGGTCACCTGCTTTCATTGGGGTTTGTTCGTCTAGTAACGAGCTTAATTTCTCCGGGGTTAATTGGAAATACCGGTCAATGGTCACCGGGTTAATCACCGTAGTATTTAAACTTGGTTTAAACCCGAATTTTAAATTAAAACATTTCAAAAGCACTTTGAAAACCCAGAAAATTTTGACTCTATCCCGTTTTTGCTCGAGGCTCAACGATAAATCATTAAAGAATAAGTTCTTCAGGTTTAAATTAACTCCAAGAATCCCAATAAATGAGTTGATTAATGATGATAAAATCAACGATTTTTCCTTATTATTCGTCAATAACGAATAGTATAGAAGTAGCAAGTACGTTTGCAACGAACTTATTGAAATGTTAAACACGTTAAAATAGGGTAAGAAGTCGTAAATTGACCTAATGACACTTTTTTTCCCCTTGCCAAGTGAATAATACGGGTTTGTGTGATTCAACAACAAGTTCAAGTTAATCGTGGGATCATTCATCATAACAATGGCATAAATTTGAATCACCACCGTTAAATATTCATTCACCACGCTGTAATCATTGTTCAGCAAGTTAAATCCATTTATTGTGGCGTCGTCATAGGTAAACATAAACGGGTACATGGTGTGGAAATTATCATAACTTTCCATGAATCGTTTATAATCGAAAATTGGAATGAAAATGTTGTAGGTTAAAAAGAACTGGTTGATTTGTAAATCTAGTTCCTTTTTATTTGTAAAGATTTTTTTAAAATTGTTGATAAGTTTAATAAATAAGTCGTAAATGTCTATGGGTAATTCATTGTTGGTTAAACTGGAACTAGCACCGGTGTAGGCATCATGAGTTTTGTTCATGGACGTCAAAGGGTTGTAAATGACGTTTAAGTCTCGATTATGAAACAGGTTGTATGAAGCAGATGACGGATGGTAGAGGTAAGAATTTGGATCATCAAGAAGGTAATTATGACTGTTTGTGATTTTGAGGAACGGGAGGTTTAAATTGATCAAAAGGTGATTAAACTGGGACTCAAAATTGAGATTATCGTTCCCAATAATGATTCCTTTTTTATCCAAGTTGAAGATTTGATCGATTGGGTTGTTGATTTGAATGTTATTAGACGTGAGCGACAGGCCAGGAACATGGTTTCGAACTGGGGACTGATCTTGTCCAAGTATCTGTCCTGAAACGTTCGGTCCTTGTGTCTGTCCCAGTGTCTGTCCAGGTGTCTGTCCAGTTGTCTGTCCAGTTGTCTGTCCCTTTTTCATCTGTTCAACCAACTCCTCCAAGTGTTTCACTTTGTTTTCTAAATTCTCCGTATATCCCTTAGGAAAAGCTCTCCTTGTCAACTTATCACTGGTCTTACACTCAAACCCAATCTTGGAACAATTAAGACAGGGTCTTAATCCATCACACTTGATCTTTTTAATCCTACACCGGTCACAAGCCTGACTAACTCGAGGACCAGTTGAGGTATTAATCAACTTGAAATTCGACGAATCCTTATCCAACTTGGTCTTTGTTTTCTTCCTATTCATACCATTATCACCATCACTTTCACTATCACTCCTCTTAGACATGTTGATATTCTAAATATTATCAGATAGAAACAAAAAAAAACCTCAAGTGGGAATCCCGGGTAAATGGATGATTTTTTCCCCAGATTTTTGAGAAACTGAAGGTGTGCGAAACCGAGGAGTTAAGAAATGGTCAGTTATTTGGGGGTAAAAATGGGCAAGTAATGAATTTTATTTGATAAATGTATTTCTTAGAAGGGTTAGAATGTGGTTACTAGTTTTCAGAAATTTTGATTCAATAATTTACAAGTTATCTTGATAAGTCTCACTTCCGTAAGTCCAGTTGTCTCACTCTCGCTTTCCTCGTTCACAAGCCAAGGTTGCTGCACTACAAAAACACCGGGCAAAATAGGAACGAGTGCGATTGCCTCAAGTAAACAAATTTTCGAAATTAGCTTTGATGAATTGAAGTATACGGTTTAATCAAGTATCCCGTCATGTGCTTATAACACTAATGGTGCTATGTTTTAGAAAATCTGTAGACTCGCGCGACTTGAAGCACCTAGGTGTTTTTCATGTCCAGAAGAGCCTGGTTAGCTCAATCGGTAGAGCATTTGACTCTTAATCAAAAGGTTGCGGGTTCGAGCCCCGCATCGGGCTAGTCTCTTCTTTTTTTGCAACTATTTTTTGACTGCAGGTAGAACCTGATGCAAAGTGGTTTCGATGTAAAAGGTCAGATTATTTAATTAATTGATGACAGGTTTAGTTTGTCTTGCTGTCGCTGTTACTTTCCCCTAAAGTCATATCTTGTCTATAAAGATTGTGTCATGTTTGTTTGCCAAATATCTTCAGACTGATCGAGTATCGTTGATTAATTTCTCTGGTTCCTTTGTAGTCTAATGCTAGCTGCTGATCAGTTACCTAATGTTGATGTTTAATAAAGTCGAGATGTCCAATGTACTAATTTTCAAATAGTGGAATGAACTGGTGTTTGACACTTTTTCATCAACTGCTCACCATTAACTAGTCCCAATTTAGTTGTGGTAGTTACTGATTTGGCCAATTCGTCCCAAGGTTAGTTGATAGCGGAATATTGTAATTTAAAAAATTATTTGAAGCTGGCATTTAAATAGATTTATCCACCCAGGGTTTCATAGACCCATGAAGTTTAAAGTTTAGTAATTTCCCACTCCCTGTCCAACCATATCATACAAATGTTCACTCAGACCCTTTTGGGGCCGTATTATACTTGGTGCATGCAGCCAAGTCTTTAGAAGTTTGCATCAAGGTTTGCATCCATAGCAATTCTCTTTTGATATATTAATCACTATTGTAAAGAGACTTGAATCTTATTGTATAACAAATAAACAGTTAGGTTAATGAGGATTTTTCTAGTTAATTGTAATCGCTGCAAACAAGGTTGTTAAGTCATAATCATTTGTGTCCCTTTCCATGTCCAGTAAAAAAATGTTTTGTAAAATATGGAGAGAAAGAATTCGTGAAAATCACAAGACTTCCAAATCAAAAAAGACAAACACGAAGAATGTTAGTATTAATTATCGAAAATAATCAATCTCCAAATAGGAAATATCTATTATATTAACTCATAATCTATTATCAATTATCAAGGTATCTTTTATGCTCTGTGTTAAACAGAGCTGTTATTATGCCTTTTTTGCATTTTGAGAAAATTCTCAGTCTAAAAGGGTAGATTAACGATGAAGTCAAAAAAGTCGTACAGTGTAAGTGTCTTGTATTCCTTGTTATCATTAAAGTTAAAGTGGTCAATAATTAGTTTTGACTCAAGGTGACATTGGCTAGCGAAAACTCGAAAGTTTCGGGTCTCGAAGGGCCTGGTTAGCTCAATCGGTAGAGCATTTGACTCTTAATCAAAAGGTTGCGGGTTCGAGCCCCGCATCGGGCTGGTCTCTTCTTTTTTTTTGAATTGTATCTCTCGATAGAGGAGTACGGTGTGCAAATTAAAACAAGCTATCGGCCTATTTACACCAGTGATTAATTATAATCCATATTATTCAGTTAATTGATTCATTTTTGAAAGCAAAAGCATAAAGACTGAAACTTATAGAACCTCTATTAATTTAGGTAATTATCGTGCACTGAAGCTTAAAATACTACACTACCAACTCTTCAACATAACGTTGAATTTTAGACACTTTTGTAGGGTCATGAAATTTTCTATTAACGAATTTATATCTGATATTGTCAAATCAATTAATGCTTTTGTATATCTTCTAAATCAACTAGATCTTCAATCTGTTCCTTTCTATGAAATAGCTATGTATAATTTTTAAGTTTAAAAGTCTTCCTATTTCATTTTCATTACATAAAACTGTACAATTTAGTTTTTTTTCGGTTATCTAGAGTCCAGTGTTGTGAAGATGAGTACTCTTCAGAATATTAGCACCATGTGTTTAAATCAGGCATCATATTTCTAATATCATATTTCTGGCATCATAGTTAACATGGTGGTTAATTTACTGGAAGATTTAGATAAAGGTGTTATGATTATTATTTTGATTGCTTGTAGTTGCCAATTATCTAGAATATTTTTACCTCCTATCGAAGAATAATTCAGTTTCAACTAATTACACAAGAAAATACAATGATTTGAAATAGAAAAAAAGAATAAATGATAGAAGCCTCGGGATAGAAACGTACCCAGGCATTTTTGAGAAAGATTTACATCCAGTTTAAAGACCATTTCAAGTTCAAATCTTCAATATTTGTCTGACCAACCCTGCTTCTTAGATAATGAGTTACTCATTTAGACTGATTCGTTTTAGCTCTAGTTAAAATTATTTTTATCAAGTCTTATTAATAGTCTCAGGAGAACTTACTTTAATTCTAATAGTACTAAACAAATGAGTCAGTTGTGAAAACTATCCCAGGCTTTTTTAGTGTCAGAAGAGCCTGGTTAGCTCAATCGGTAGAGCATTTGACTCTTAATCAAAAGGTTGCGGGTTCGAGCCCCGCATCGGGCTAGTCTCTTCTTTTTTTTTTTTTTTTGCAACCAAGTCGTTTTGACTACAATCTTTTTTAACAAGAACTTCCTCTAATCTCTAGTCGTTCCTACATGTACTTTACTAAGGTATTAAAAGCATTGTGTATTTTAGACTTAATCGTATATATCGTGAACTAAATCAATGTTGACCACCAGTTCTTTGGTGTCTCAAAATCTTTTCTTGTCTTTCCACTTCTTCATCATAAACAATGAATTCATCCAAACCTTTACCAGAAGGTACCATTGGCAAAACAGGAACCTTCTTTTCCACCACAACTTCCATTAAAACAGGACCGTCATTGTATTCCAAAAATTCCTTAATACCAGCTTTTAATTCACTTGGATCTTGAATTCTAATACCCTTCAAACGCATAGACTCGGCCAATTTCATGAAATCTGGATTACTTTGATGAGTGTGAGAATATCTGTGTTCATAGAAAAGACTTTGCCATTGGGTAACCATACCTTGTTCTTCGTTGTTCAAAACACAAATCTTAACTGGAGCACCGGCTTGAACTGCAGAAGATAATTCCATTAAAGTCATATTAAATGACGCATCTCCATCAATATCAATGACAATAGCATCTGGTTTAGCAATTTGGGCTCCAATGGCGGCTGGTAATCCAAAACCCATAGTACCTAATCCACCAGAAGTAATCATGGTTCTTGGTTTAGTCCAGGTGAAATATTGAGCAGCCCACATTTGATGCTGACCAACACCAGTAGTTAAAATAACTTCCCGGTTATAGTTTCTGGATTGATCAGAAATTTCTTTGATTAAAGTTTGAGGCTTAATTTTACTACCAGGTTCTTCCTTTAAGTAGGCATAAGGATACTTTTCTTTCCAGTCAGCAATTTTTTGTAACCAGTCACCTCTTTGTTCAGGAGTAGTTTGTTCGACCAATGGTAAAAATTTCTTTAAATTAGAAACAACATCCCCTTCAATAGCTTCAGTAGATTCTACAACCTTGTTAATATTCTTTGGACTGATTTCAAAATGAATGATACCACCTTTACCTTCAAGAGCTGCTTGTTTTGCCTTTGGAGCAAACTTAGCAACGTTCAAAGTCACTCTATCATCAAATCTGGCTCCTAACGCAATAATCAAATCAGCATTTTGAATAGCCGTGTTGGCAGCAGCACTTCCATGCATACCCAACATATCAAGAGATTTTGGATCATTTTGGTCAAATGCTCCCAATCCTTGAAGAGTTGTGGTAACAGGGATTTGGGCTTTCTCACTTAATTCTTTTAATAATTTTGGACCCTCAGGAGAACTAAGCATACCGTTACCAGCATAGATAATTGGGTTCTTAGCTCTGTTTAAAAGAGAAGCAGCTCTTTCGATGGCTTCGTTGGTAAACTCATTGGCGTATCTTTTAGTAATTTGAGTTAAGGCATTAGAAGGTAAAGTAGTATTTATTGGGATACTCTCTCTCAAGATTGAAGCAGTGACATCTTTTGGTAAATCCACCAAAACTGGCCCTGGTCTACCACTGGTGGCAATTTCAAAAGCTTCATTAATTCTTCTTGGAAGTTCAGCAACATTTTTCACCATCACATTCCATTTAGTACAAGATCTCGAGATCCCAATCACGTCAGCTTCTTGAAATGCGTCAGTTCCAATAGCAGTGGTTGGCACCTGACCAGAGAACACCACTAATGGTACTCCATCCATTAAAGCGTCCGCAAGTGGAGTAATAACGTTGGTAGCACCAGGTCCCGAGGTCACAAGAACAACTCCTGGCTTACCAGAGGCTTTAGCATAACCTTCAGCCATATGACCTGCACCTTGTTCGTGTCTTGGGAGAACAAACTTGAAGTGTTCACTATTATAAATGGCATCAAACACTGGTAAAATGGCACCACCAGCGTAACCAAAGACGGTATCCACGTTATGCCTAAGCATCATTTCGTGGAAGATTTCACCACCCGAGAGACCGATAAATGAGTCGTCCATCAAGGTTTCTGGTTTTTTCTTTTCTTGTTTGATTTGTTTTTCAAAATCACTCTGTTGGTTAAAAGATGGGGCAGGAGTTGGTCTTGACTGATTAGACATGGTGGCTTTTTTAGAAGTTGATTTGGTGATGGTTCTAGTCAAGGCCTTTGCGGTAGCAGAGGCCTTGAAATTTGAACGTATACATGCGGTTTGGCATGTTTTCAAATTACGATAAAGCATAGTTAATTTGAAATTTTGTAGAAATTTGATTTATATAAGTTTTAAAATTTTTCAATGAGTCAAGAGCGGTATCGGTGGACCAGCGGAGAATTAAAAGAAGATGCGGAGGCACCGCGAGGTCGCGCCAGGAACTAACTGAACTAGTCGCCCGGCGCTTCTGCGAAGCACTGGCGGCGTCCCCGCCGCCAGCCGCATCGCACGACCCTCTTCACAGGCAGGCATCTGTTTCAGGCATTCCACGATTTCACCCCACGGGATTTACCGCAATAGTCTGCTTATGTAAGTCTGCTTATGTAAGACGAGGCAATCGTCTACCAACCAACATTGTACCCAAGTTTGTTCCTAAGTTTGTTCCCAACTTTACACCCAGCTTTATACCCGACTTTTATTACTCTATAGAATATCTAATTTTTTGGTTCATTACTCATGGAATTGACATTGGAATCATCGGCAAGACTGCTTTCAACTGGTGCTTCCCCATGATATACTTTAGTGTTGTAGTGTTCATTATCAACTGAATCAAACACCGGTTTTTGCTCTTCATTAATAGATTCAGGAGCAGTACGAGGGTTTGGATCAGACCACGATAAAAAGTCTCTTCTAACTTCCACATAATCATAAGCAAATTCTCCAATTTGGTCTTCATCAATCCCAATTTCTTCACTGTTGTAATCAACTCTTAAATGTAATCCAGGAATCTTATCGATAACAAAGCATAGCACAAACGTGACTCCACCAGAGTAAGCAGCTGTGGCTAAAATGTACACAATTTGAACGTATAACTGTTTCCAGTTATGATCGATCCACCCACCAGCGTGGTCAGTAACTCCATCTAGTCCAATAACTGTTTTGCTACCAAAAATCCCATTGAAGAGTAATCCTACAATACCGGCGATTCCGTGCTCTGCTAACACATCCAAGGAATCGTCTACCCGACAAAGGTACTTGATTTGGGTGGCTAAATTACAAACAACTCCAGACACAATCCCCAAAATAATCGATGCCCATAATGGGATAATACCACTGGCTGGAGTTGCAGCCACTAACCCAGAAATCGTACCGGAACAAATACCCACCATGGACCATTTTTTTTCCAATCTGTAATCCAAGAGACACCAGGAAACAGCTCCAAATGCTGCGGTTAAATGAGTGTTCAACATCCCGTAAGGAACTTTGACGGAAGCGTTACCACAACTGAACCCGTTAAAGAATAACCAACCAAAGTACAAAAGGGCAGTCCCCAAGAAAATGGTGGAGATGTTGTGGGGTCTATAATTAATCATTAATTCTTGATTTCTTCTACCTAACACAGCAGAGTATACAAATGCAGAAACACCGGATAAAATTTCCACCGGACCACCCCCAGCGTAGTCCAAGGCACCACCACGCCATGAGCTGGCCCAGCCACCACCCCAAATCCAGTACACCACTGGACAGTACACAATAGTGGCCCAGCAAAAGAGGAAAACACAGGCCGGTAAAAATCTACCTCTTTCGCCAATTAAAGCTCCTGCCAAAATAGCCATAGTCACCAACATAAACTGTAATTGGAAAATGGAGTATGCAAGTTTAGCATATGTAGCTTCTGGGTCCAATTCATCAAGAATTGTTTTGTGTCCAAAGTATTTCAAGTTACCAATGAAATTATTTGATGATGCACTAAACGCTAAAGAGTAGCCCCAAAAAAACCACTGGAACACCCCAATGAATGAACTTACGATGACAATCCACACCATCGATAATGCACTCTTTCTTCTTGCTAAACCAGAATATAAAAATGCCAAACCCGGTACCATCA
Source organism: Yamadazyma nakazawae (assembly GCA_030582335.1). Lineage (NCBI taxonomy): Eukaryota > Fungi > Ascomycota > Pichiomycetes > Serinales > Debaryomycetaceae > Yamadazyma > Yamadazyma nakazawae. Next base: position 14,801 of record JAKTWY010000050.1, on the reverse strand, counting down.
TCCAGATGATTACTGAAGACATGGTGAAGAGTAACATTTCACCAGTGTCGTACTGGTCATTGTCGAATAGTTTCCGTTTGGTTATATCCACCATGTTTTTTTTTACTGTAGTCAAATATTTATTTACAAAAATAAGCCAGACGAATGTCTTTTATTCAAGCCCATTTTTTTTTCCAGCTTATGCAGATGCCATTTTCAATCCTGCAGGTTATGAACCATCGACTAAGAGGTGATATTTATCGAGCGAATGATGTGCTCGCAAAACTGAAGTCTAATAAGCTCAGCCGTAGATTGACCCAAGAGATGGGAGAAGGAACGAGAGGGAAGCGAAGGAAAAAAACCAGGAAAAACGGTCGCTTAATATGGGGCATGAAATGGCTTAGTTTGGAAACAATTTGCCCGACGATAAAGAGATATGAAGTGTGGTACGAATTGTTAAAGATTAGGTACTGTTGATTTAGATAGTGCTATATTATCTTTAGTGACTGGCCGTTGCGAAATTTTATTGGCCTGATAACGCACCGGGACGGGCACTAGTGATAACGAGCAAGATTGTCCGGTACCGGGTAGGTGCGGGAAGGGTCGGGTGCAGACACTGAGAATCTTGGTGCGAGGAGCGTTGTTCTGGGTGCCAAGTTGGTGGTAGAGATCGTTATAGCTCGCGGTGGCAGTCCACAGATGGCAGTTCACAGATGGCAGTTCACAGATGGGTAGAGTTCGTGGTTATTCTAAAAACCGATAAGTTTCAAATCCAACTTCAATTAAAATCAAAATAATAATTGTCCACTCCAATCTTGTCCCTTTCCTCTCACTTAATAAACTCAAGAATGCCCGTTGTTCCTCTGTCGCATAATCAAGCTTCCTATTCAAAATTGAAATTCTCGAATTAATATCTAAATTTGTCGATATTAATTGATAAATCTTTTCTAAATCAGGCTCACTCCAATATAAATCCGGTGTATCAATAAGTTCATTATACAAATTTAATCTACCCCTTAATAAAAACAAATTACCGGTCATTCTCAAAACTTCATGTTCAGTTATTGAAAGTTTTAGTCCCTTGGATAACTTGTCACTATTTTTTCTAGTAACTTTTAAATACTCTTCAAGATTCTCTTCTAATAAAGCAAGTCTAGTAGATCTTGAAAGCCCAATCGAAAACGCCACTTTGTCTAATACGATTTTTTCTTGGTTTTTGTTTTGGATCAACATTATATCGTTGATAATATAAGAATTACCATTGTTTTTAGGATTTGGTGGTAAGTGGTCTAATTCAATAAAATCAAACTCATCACTTTCGAATTCAAACTGTTCGTTAATTGCCGGGGTAAATTGGGGGATTAGCTCTACGAGTTGTTGCTCAGTGTAATTCCAACCAATTACCGTACCGTTTGATAAAATGACCAAGTCCCGTTTTGCACCCGAATCACCAAAATGTTGCATATGAATAACCTCATCTTTAACCACCACCTTGTATTTGGGGTTAACTTGGTGTAGAATCGATCGAAGTTTTTGAAAATCTATAAAATCACTGATGGTTATAGCAGTAACTGGTTTGATATAATCTGATAACGCAGATTCGTTTGATGAGCTATTTACAAGTTTTAAGATCTTATCCACCGCTTCCGGTTGATTAGTTGATCTTCTAAAACCATCAAGGGGAGACAATGGTTTTTTTTTTTTGGAAACTGTTGAGTATTGGACAAGTGGAGGTAATAGTTGGTAGCCGAGTGCTGTCGATTGCGTACAGATTCTTGAACGTAGAACAGATGGACTACGTGGACTGAGTATCCGTGAAGTGAGTTTAATCATTGTTGGACTTTAATTCGCGAAGGCTGCAAATTAATCAAATTAATCGGATTAGAAAAGTAATATTTCAGGTGCAACAAGAAAAGTGCCCGGCATTAGAAAACTGATGTAACAGATAATTTATTATGGGTACGGAAGGGTGAATAGAGAGGTGAAGAGAGCCCGTGAGTGTAATTTTGGTCAAGTTTGATCAGGTTATTAGGTACGAACTATAAGATAATTGAATTAAAGAAATAACCAAAGACTAACCTTGCAGTAAACCTCGCATTAGAAACTTAATACTAGCAGCCGAAACTTTGGGCCGCTTTCCATGACCGATGACCTTGAAAAAACTTGGACTGCTATTTTTAACCCTCTCTGCTGTTTCATCTGAATCCAGTAAATAGCCCGATTTGCAGCATTCCACTGTTTACGTAATACAATAATAAACGAAACTAATGAACAGTATGAACCAAAACCTCCACTAAATCTAACCAGCACCCTTACTAGTATCATTAATCGCACCAGTAACCGTTCCCTTGATTCCTCGCTAATCATACATCATTAATAGCAAGTTAAATAATACCAAATAATGCCATATAACAATGCCAATATGATGTTCCAGATTCCAATTAAGCCTCACTTTACGAACTCATTTCAACGCAAAGAACATTCGTACAAGGCCCAAAAACAAAGGGCCGCAAAAAAAAAAAAAACGCGTATTATTTTTAATATGACCGGATTTAGTAAACCCTAATAAGAACTCCCCTCCCCCTCCCCCCCTGCCCACGCTGTGCCTGTCCTTGCCTCCGCAAAAACCTGGAACCAAACACCAAAAACTTGGGCTGGACTAAAGACTCGAGCAGGAGTTAAACATGCCGCCAAACACAGCCTTCATACTCACTCCTTAGATGCTCTCTCGGCCCGCACCATTTGCTCGCACCAGCCTTGCCCAAGGTCTAGTCCGCACAGTCTATAGTAGCCCCGACCGCCATGATCTGCCCCCTCTTCTCCTCCTCTTGGTTCCCTCGACTTACCTAGTACTAGCACAGATTAACTACAGATCTACACAGAAAATATGTTATGATGAATCGTAGACCCCATTCTCCCATAACATACCTATCACCCTTACTATAAGAATGAGCATTGTCTCATTGTCCTGGTCCTAAAATAGAACCCGTATTAGGAAATCTCATTTGTCGTGTTTACATTTTCGCCTTGTCATTAAATCCTCAGAAAATTTTCAAATATATATTAATCTTAAAACACGCTTAATTAAATAAACTATCTATAATGTGTGGTATTTTTGGTTACGTTAATTTCCTCGTTGATAAAACAAGAGGCGAGATCGTCGATACTTTAATTGACGGTTTACAGAAATTAGAGTACAGAGGTTATGATTCAAGTGGTATCGCCGTCGATGGTGATAAAAAAAATGATACTCTTATTGTTAAGACTGTTGGTAAAGTTAAGGCTTTAAAGGATAAATTGGCCTCCATGGATTTGGATAGAAACACCGTGTTTGATGCCCACGCCGGTATTGCCCATACGAGATGGGCCACCCACGGTCAACCAGAAGAAACCAACTGTCACCCTCACCGTTCTGACTCTACTGGTGAATTCATCGTGGTTCATAATGGTATTATCACCAATTATCGTGAATTGAAAACGTTGCTCTTATCTAAAGGTTACAAGTTCGAATCAGAAACTGATACTGAATGTATCGCTAAATTATTTAAACACGTCTATGATACTAATTTGAAAGCCGGTATTGAACTTGACTTCAACCAACTTTCTAAACAAGTCTTGTACGAGTTAGAAGGTTCATATGGTCTTTTGGTCAGATCTTCTCACTACCCAGGTGAAGTCGTGGGTACCAGAAAGGGTTCCCCATTATTAGTGGGTGTTAAAACCGAAAAGAAATTAAAGGTTGACTTTGTTGACGTGGAATTCCCAGATCAAAACCCAGAAGCTCCAGGTCCAGACAGCAATGGTTTCTTACCATTGGCCACCAACGATAACTTGAGAACCTCTCAATCAAGAGCTTTCTTGGCCGATGATGGCTTACCAATGCCTGCTGAATTCTTCTTATCTTCTGATCCTGCTTCAGTTGTCCAACACACTAAGAAAGTGTTGTTCTTGGAAGATGATGATATTGCTCATATTTACGATGGTGAATTGCACATCCACAGGGCCCAAAAGAATGCTGGTGATTCAACCACTAGACCAATTCAAACTTTGGAAATGGAATTAAATGAAATCATGAAAGGTAGTTACAAACATTTCATGCAAAAGGAAATCTTTGAACAACCAGATTCAACTTTTAACACCATGAGAGGTAGAATTGATTTTGAAGGTAAAAAAATCAACTTAGGTGGGTTAAAGGCCTTCTTACCAGCTATAAGAAGAAGTCGTAGAATCATCATGATTGCTTGTGGTACTTCTTATCACTCTTGTTTAGCTACCAGATCAATTTTTGAAGAATTGAATGAGATTCCTGTCAGTGTTGAATTAGCTTCTGACTTCTTGGATAGGAAATCTCCTGTTTTCAGAGATGACACTTGTGTTTTTGTGTCCCAATCAGGTGAAACCGCTGATTCTATGTTGGCATTGCAATACTGTTTGGACAGAGGTGCTTTAACTGTTGGTATTGTCAACAGTGTAGGATCCTCCATGTCTAGACAAACTCACTGTGGTGTTCATATTAACGCCGGTCCAGAAATCGGGGTTGCCTCCACTAAGGCTTACACTTCTCAATTCATTGCGTTGGTTATGTTTGCTTTATCATTATCTAATGATTCAGTTTCTTTACAAAATCGTCATAAGGAAATTATTGAAGGATTACAAAAAATCCCTGAACAAATTAAGACGGTATTGAAATTGGAAGATAAGATTAAAGGATTGTGTGATGAACACTTGAATAGTCAGAAGTCCTTATTATTATTAGGTAGAGGCTACCAACATGCAACTGCTTTAGAAGGGGCATTAAAGATTAAAGAAATTAGTTATATGCATTCTGAAGGGGTTTTGGCTGGTGAATTAAAGCATGGGGTATTGGCATTAGTTGATGATAAATTACCAATTATTGCTTTCGCCACTAGAGATTCGTTGTTCCCTAAAGTTTTGAATGCTATTAATCAAGTGGTTTCAAGAGATGGTAGACCAATTGTTATTTGTAACGAAGGGGACGATGTTTTAAATAAGACCCAAGCATTGGCCACTTTGCACGTTCCACTTACTGTTGATTGTTTACAAGGATTATTGAACGTGATTCCATTACAGTTGATGAGTTATTGGTTGGCTGTTAATAGAGGAATCGATGTTGACTTTCCTCGTAACTTGGCCAAGTCCGTCACTGTTGAATAAACAGAACAAGGAAAAGAGAAAAGGGAAGAGAAAACCCAACCACACCCCCCCACAGAATTGATTAAATACCAGATACCGAGCGAAATACATACTATTATCTACATAACCAAGTTTACTACATACTCTCAGTTTACTGTATTCTCGGAATTTACCACATACTCTCATATTAGCATATACTATTACTTTCTCTTGAAGTACTCTGACGAGTTAAGATAAGCCACGGAGTAATCCATAACAGTTTCACCAACATCCAAATATTTACGTCCGTAATATTGAACATCTTTACTTTGTAAATGATCTAAATCAACAGATAATCCGGAACTTCTTCTGATACCGGCTAAGACAGTAGACACGAGAACAATATCGGCTGTGTAGTGGACAATTTTTCCAAGCTGATTGTTAGTATTGAGCTATTTCGATGGGATAAAGTACATACCATAATGTGGGTGAAATTCGCGATAGAAATAATGATCCCAAATAATGGATCATTTAATAATAGATTAAGGAATAGAGGTCCCAGATGAATTGGTAAAAAAAACCTATGGGATTCAGCTCGATAGATAAATCGCAATAGATAAAGGGCAAAGCTAATTTTGATATATACATAAGATGACATCGATATAAGTTTGATAAAGGCTAATAAAGTTTGATGGGAGCTTGATGTTTGATAGAGGCTTGATTAAGGTGATAGAGTTTGAAAAAACATCCACCAATGAATACATAACAAATACATTGCTTCTCCTTGTAGACCAGGAGTAATGACAAATGGAGATGTCATAGACTATAGTGGTCCCCTAGGCTCAGCCGTTTGCTATAGGCTCAATGTTCACAGCTACTACGCTGCCACTACACTATAAACGATCGATATATGACTATTGAGATTACAGTCCACCGGTACTACTGAAACTGACATCAATATCAACACTGGCACCAGTACTGATAGTGATTGTGGTATTGATACCTGAAACCTTATGATCTCTGCGCTCGCGAAATTCTCTTTTCAACAATGTCCGATAGATATAGACCTCCTACGGGACCTAAAGGCAACCGGAATTATAACTCTGATCGGCATGGTGACCAGAGATCACAGGATTCTAGGCCTACAAGGAAAATTCCCCCACCGGCTCCTAGAAGATTTCAAGAACGTGATAATTATAGGCCATCGGATTCCTACAAACCTAAGTATAACAATAATGGGAAACCAGTCAATGGGAAGCCAGGTCCTGCACCAAGATCAAGTAGTACCTTTAGAGGCCCGCCACTTGGGCCAAAACAAGGTTTAAAGCCTGCAAGACTGGATTCTGCAACTCCCAGTGGACCTAGTGGGCCATCTGGAGCTAGAGGCCCCCCTTCTGGCCCTTCAGGAGCAAGTCGACCTAGCCTGTCAGGTCCTATCACTGGCCCAAAACTGTATAGCTACCACGGGAAAAGACCCAATAGCACCGGGTATAATCCTCCCAAACGTCAAAAATTCAACCCACCTCCAAGACCTAAGGAAGTGAAAAATCCTAAACTTAATCATAGCCAAATTTACATGATCAAAACTACGAGAACATCCGAAATCTACCAAAGAACCCAACAGGTAGGTGAAGGAACTTATGGTAAAGTTTACAAAGCTAAAAATGAAATTACCGGAGAATTTGTTGCATTAAAACGGTTACGTCTAGAATCTGAACGTGAAGGGTTCCCTATTACAGCTATGAGAGAAATTAAATTATTACAAAGTTTTGATCATAAAAATGTCATTGGGCTCTTGGAAATGATGGTTGAACAGAATCAAATGTTCATGGTTCTTGATTATATGGAACATGATTTGACGGGATTATTAACTCATCCCGAATTAAAATTACAAGATGGGCATCGCAAGTTTTTATTCAAACAACTTATGGAAGGACTTGCTTATTTACATCATAAACGAATTATTCATAGAGATATCAAGGGTTCAAACATCTTGATCGATAGTATAGGTAGACTTAAAATTGCCGATTTTGGTCTTGCCAGAACCATGAAGGTTATTAAAGACGGTGAAAGTCCTGATTATACCAATAGGGTTATTACTATTTGGTACCGGCCACCCGAATTATTGTTGGGTTCCACTGATTATGGTAGAGAAGTAGATACTTGGGGAGTTGGGTGCCTTCTAGTGGAATTATATACCAAGTATGCCGTTTTTAGAGGTACTGATGAAGTAAGTCAATTACAAAAGATTTTCAATATTATGGGGACTCCATCATTAGAAGACTGGCCACAGATCCAAAACCTCCCGTGGTTTGAGATGCTTAAACCAAAAATCAATAAATTAAGCTCGTTTCATGAAATTCATCGAGATCAAATGACCGAAGATAGTTTTGATCTTGCGGTAAAACTCCTTCAGTTAAATCCTCAAAAAAGATTAACCGCTTCTGAAGCTCTTAATCATGTTTATTTCACTAGTGAACCTAAACCAGAACCACTCTTCTTCTTAAAGGAAATCAAAGGCGAATGGCACGAATTTGAGACCAAAAAAATTAGAAGAAAAGAGAGGAAACGGCTACAAGAGGAGAAAGAAAAGCAAAAGGAAGCCCTGGCTACTGCCGTAGAAACGGATACAAGTAATGTAGCTAATACTCCCGCTACTGCCCCAAGAACTGTACCGCCCTCTGCTCCTCATAGCATAGTAAGAGAGACAAGTGGTGATGAAAAAAGTGACCGAGAAAAGTAAGGAGTTGTATATTAGAATAAAACAAAACTTTCGAAAGTATCATAACTTTCAAAACTTAGAGAACTTCGCCTCTACTTCAAGTCCTCTCCTATCATTTCTTCGAGAAGTTTTCATCTCATCTCGGAGGGCTGGCTCGCTGCCTCACCGCCTCGCCTGTCTCGCCTGCCTCCAAATGTTTTTGCAGCACGTTTTTTAGAGATGCGAAAAACGTACTACTCATGGCTGTCCAAACGAAAATCAACTTGAATGAACCACTTACACCAACTAGTAAGCCAAAGCTTGAGGTTGTTTCATTGAAACCAGAGTATAGTGAAGCTTCTTTACTTTTACAAGGGGATTACTTCAGACAAGTTCACTCAATTCTTCTCAAAGCTGTCTTGTGGGATAAGTTTACTGTTAGTTTTGGTGTTTTAATCTTGGCCTGTTATAATTACTATGTCTTGGCAGACTATGTTGAAGTTTCTGAGAGCCTCAAGGAATTCTGGGACCTCGTACTCCAATCCAGTGATTTGAGAATCAATTTGATCTTGAACTCTGTCGTGTTATTAGGTTACGTTACTATTGTTGGGGCTGCTGCTACACTTATTGCTGATGAATTCAGAATTATTTCTGATAAATGTGTGGACTTGAAATATCAACAGGAAATATTTGGGTTTGATTTGACAAAATACTCCAAGTTAGACTCCAGCACCAAAGTTCACAAGGAAAAGCAGCTTTTGGCTAATGGTGAAAACTCCCAAGTTGTGTTACTTAATGATGAACCGGTAGCCGTAATCACTTTAAAACCAGTCACCGAAAAATCAACTGACTCTACTTTGATTGTGAAAATTACCGGTATCAGTGTTCGGAAAGTCTTAAAAGAATTGAACTTTGAACAAGTCTTGTTCGATTGGGCCATCTCCAGATCCAATGATCTCTTGAAACAACATTTAAAAGACCACAAAATTACGGACGCTAGTGGGTGTAAAGTGACTATCTTAATCAATAACTATTCGTTCAACACCGAAAGAGCCAAATTTTTGCAGTCCTATCAGTTCAATAAGGTCTCACACGACTACAACTACAACCCAGTGGGAGATAAAACGGCTCCGTTGTTCGGGTTAGTTAACAAGGCTTTCAGGTCATCTAAAGACACTTATGCAGTTCACATTGTGAAGAAATAATCTTAGCATGCATTCTCTATGTACTTTTAATATAATTAGCTAATCTAATAACCCAGTGGTTTTCCCCCTTTTCTTCTGTCTCATGGATCTGAAAACGATAAGCAGAAACCAAATGGTAAGCACCACAAGCAACGCAAAAAAACAGTACTTCAAGAACCTCAAGAACCTTAAAAACTGATACTTGAACCAGTACATCTCTGGATCACCATAAGTTTCAAGTTTCCGCTGTCTTTCTTGTTCTCTAATTCTCTTTTCTGCTTGCCTCAATCTCTGAGCCGATTTTCTAGTCAGTCTATTTCCTTTCCTTCCTACGTCACTTTTTGAAGGTTCCTGCTGGGCATCTCCGCCTTTGATCAACGTTTCCAACTCAGAAACACTGTTAATAAATGATCCATCGGGCTTGAATAATGCAAAGATCTTATTCTCAATAATATCGACATTCTCAGTCAATTCTCCAGTTTCGGCAGAGAGTCCCAAATACTTGTTCACCGGTAACTTAACATCGGTTAATGTTACACAGTTGACCCAGTGTTCCAGCTCCCCATCATAGTTAAAATCTAAAGAGAAATATCCATCTTTTAAAAACACGATTCTGGCTTTGGTAACACCGCTAGGAGGATTCATAATCAGCTTGGCATTACAACCAGCTAACCTCGTATCATACCCATCATTCAGCTTCTCGTACTTGGTATTACCGTCTCCTTGCATAATATTAACAAACGGGAATTGACCTCTTTTACCGTTCTTATAAGTATCAATCATAATCCCCAATCCATTAAAGTAATTTTTTGCTCCAAAAACATCACCAATATCAGACTTTTGATCAAGAAACCAAATAGCAAGTCCATCAGCGAAAAAATTGTTGTTCTTACTGTGTAAATGGAAGGTTAACTCCATTTCGAATGATTCTGCCAGAATCGGTTTTTCAGTAAATATACTACCAACTCGATGTTGATTATCAGAAGTCAATCTGATAAATTCATTGTTTTTCACGATGGCATCCCCAGCAGCTTGCCAATTACGAATATGGTATCCATTTTCTTCCAAATATGGAGCTATTAAACCTTGAGCCGCAAGTTCGATTTTATTGATCTTGACAATATCCTTTTCCTTATTCTGGATAATTGAATTGATCTTTTCTGGGGTAAAGTCCTTTTCACCAGAGAAAATCCATCTGAGACCATAAACAAAGAAAACAAGTCCTAAGACAGTGAGTCCTATTGTTTTACTGTTATAAGGTTGTCGAGCCATGGAAAAACGAAAAACGTGAGTTTTACATCCAAGGTAAAATTTATGAATTCGAGAACGGAAATGAGACGGGAAATCGTAGACTGGAAACCACAGAAAGCAAAAGCCTAGATACGAGAATTTTTCAACCCATAAAAAACTGAGCTACCGTACCCTTAGTTACAGAAATGAATTATATTGACACCAATACCTTATATACACTATTTACAACTACTTACCAAATACTACTGTACGAAGAGCAGAGAAAAATGTTTCCTTATTTTCTCCACGAAGTTCGGCCAAAAGACGATCGTAATATTCGGGATTACCCTTGGGCTTCAACAACTTGTCGTCTAACTTGTAGTAATTTTTATACTTGTCATTGACCATATCTCTCAATGCGATGTACTGTAATTTTAAGTCTTCTTCACTAGCCTTTTCGATTGCTGGACCAGTAAACCGTTCCATCTGCACATCCTTGAACGACGTGTAGTGCAGGATCCTGTCTTTCGGCAACGTCTTTAACAATTCCAAGATCTTATTCTTGATCTCTACTTTACTCATTATAAAACTACTTGAAAAAATTGAGATTAAATTTTCAACCAATTTGAGTATTGGAAAATTTCCCACTCAATTTCCTGAGACAAATCAATGAAAGCTCCAACCCCAAGAGTTATATTCTCCCGTCATGGACAAACTGAATGGTCCAAGTCGGGACAGTACACGTCAATCACCGACTTGGAATTGACCGACTTTGGTGTAAAACAAATGAGAAGCACCGGTAAACACTTGATTGGACCAAGTCCCTATCAATTAATCAAGCCAGAAAATTTAAAAGGTGTGTTTACATCTCCTAGAGTCAGAGCTAGACACACGGTGGAACTTTTATTAGACGGATTAGATGATTACACCAAGTCAAAAATCCCTGTACAGATTGAGGAAGATTTAAGAGAGTGGGAATACGGTGATTACGAAGGGTTACTTACCAAACAGATCATTGAATTGAGAGACTCAAGAGGTTTGGGCGCCGACTGGAATATTTGGAGAGATGGCTGCGAAAATGGTGAAGTGCATTCTCAAGTTAAGCAGAGACTTGATGCGGTTATTGCCAAGATCAGAGACATTCATAGAAAAGCTCTTGATAACGATGAAGCCTGTGATATAATTGTTGTAGGACACGGACATATTTTAAGATGTTTCGCTGCTCGTTGGGTCGGTCGTGAAATTAATGTTAACCCTCAATTCTTGTTAGACGCTGGAGGAGTTGGGGTGTTAAGTTACCAACACCGCAACATCGATGAGCCGGCTCTATTTTTGGCAGGGGCTTTTGTTGTCCCGGTGGAAGAAGAGGGTAGCGATTTATAATCTACAATTCAATAAAAGAAAATTACTCTTGTCTTTTTGTGTTAGTTCTTGACAAACAATGGGTGCTAGGGTGCAAAATCGAAACGGCGCTCGGGCCGCTGTTGTTGCCGACACATGGCCCCAGATTCCCGTAAATTTTACCGCCGTTAGCCGTAAAATATGCGCCGAAGCTGCGAAACTTCTCCACGAAAACTTCTTGACTGGTGTAAAAAAAAAAATTGTAAAATATACATTATTGTAGATATGACAGTTTCTCCAGTACCAGTATGGCTTGATTGTGATCCTGGTGTGGACGACGCTTTTGCAATTTTATTGCTCACCAACCACCCGCTTTTCAAATTAGTGGGGATCTCCACAGTTCACGGTAATGCTCCACTTGAGACTACTACTTATAATACACTTGGTCTTTTAGATGTTTTAAAAATAGATAATGTGCCGGTTTATAAAGGGGAAGCAAAACCCTTGGTTAAAGAGCCCTTCTTTGCCGCCTACGCTCATGGTGAATCGGGTATGGATGGCGCTGAATTACCAGAAACCCCATCGGTGAAGCTTCTGACTGACAAGCTGTATAAAGAAGCCATTAGAGATGCAGTTTTGGCTTACCCTAATGAGTTGTGTATTGTTGCAACTGGAACATTTACCAACATGTCCCTTGTTTTTAAGGAATATCCCGAGTTAAAGGCGAAGATCAAATATTTGCCAATCATGGGTTGTGCGTTTGGTCTTGGAAATGTAACTCCGTACGCTGAATTCAACCTTTATGTTGATCCTAGAGCTGCTAATGATTTGTTCCTGGATCCAGACTTGAAAGACAAAATTATTGTTAACGGTTTAAACATCACTCATACTGCAGTAGCTGATGAAGCCGTCAGAAAGGCCTTGTTTAATAAACCAAAAAAAAATTATGTAAGGGAGATGTACGAAAGTATATTGACTTTCTATTACAACCAGATCTACGCAAAAAGTGGCTGGGCAGGTCCTGCCATGCATGACCCATTGGCGGTTTTCACGTTGTTGCCAATATTGTACGGTGGTGAAGAGTACAAGTTTAAGAGTTTTAGAAGAAACGTCGCAGCTGTTGAAGGGGGTGAAAAAGATGGCCAAACTGTGTTCACTGATGGGTCCAGTTGGGATGACGAAGGAAGTGAAGAACACGGATGTATCATTGCAAGATCTGTAGATATCGACTTGTTCTTCCAATATGTTGGAATAGCTCTTGATAATGCAGAACAGCGTGTTGAAGATTTGAAAAATAAAGAAAATTGAAGAAGTGGTTTTAGAATTTAAAAAATGGTTTTAGGATTGAAAAAAATGGCTTTTGAATTAAAAATGGCTTTAGAACTAAAAAATGCTATAATTAAAATAAATAATATCCCATAAATCTAACTATTCTTTAAAATGTCTTGCATTTTCTCTCCGATATCGTAAATAACGTTGTTAGCCCATAAAACATCTAAATGAGAATACTTATCAAGTTGAAACACATGGAGATTTTCCCCCATTGTATACTTAGTCTCAAACTCTTCCATGTGGCTCGCCAAACGACGTCCATCTACTAGGTTATCAATACCACCATTGAAAATTGTAATAGGAACAATTGCTTCAGGAAACCATTGTTTTTTAAAAGGGAAAAATGTTCGTTCGTCTTGAACATTATGAATAGCGTCCTCAGTAACCTCATGGTTCAAGCCTTTATCGAAAGTCTCTTTTGAAACCAACTCGTTTCGGAAAGAATCTTCCCTCCAATAACTCGTCCACCATGTAAGGAGTTTGGCCGAGACAAAACTAACGTTGAAAATAAAATGCATATGCCAAACTTTTTTATTAGGATTCCATAAGTCTCCGTTCCATTCAAATAAATAATTAAACATTACAACACACATAGTGCCGAAAATTGGCCACCTATGGAAACGATTTCTTGATTGAGTCAAGGAATTTAAGAAACAACACACCCCAAAGAAAACACTATAACCCAATTTAGATCTATTACCCATGAATTTTAGAAATTTCCGTTTATGAAACAAAATTCCCGGGTATACAGCTGGAGCTAACGCTACAAAATGCTTAATCTTGCGATGAGTATCTGCCATTTCACCATTTTTCAACATCAAGAATGACTGGGTACACCCCTGAGAGTGGCCTACTAGAATGAGTTGCGAATGATTGGAGTGGCTTAATACATTATCAATCAAGCACGGAATATCATAAGCTGCTAAATCTCTTATATCCCAATCCCAAAATTCTTGATTGTGCATTAAGTTGCCATCATAAAAGGCGTGAATTGGCTCGAATCCACCCCGGTTATTCCCTAACCACACATCGTAGCCTTCTTTCAAAAGATAGACAGGTAGGGAACGATTACCGGGGGTTAAGAACGATCCAGAAGAGGATAACAAGCCATGTTGACAAAGTATTGGTTGCAATTTTGAGCGATCCGTTTCGGACATTGACGGGTCAATTAGTCGTTGTAGTATCAAGATATACCCATCCTTAGTTTGAACTCTATATTCAAGTAAATCAAGACCAATTTGCAAAGCATAATAGCGAAGATTGGACGTTCGTTTCATATTGGCAATGTCTGGATAACATTCTTGACCTTGTGGAACATTTTCCTTTTCTGGTTCTCCGACATTTTTGTTTCTAACAAGCTTTTGGCGGAAGTGATAGATGACAGCAGCTATGAATATCACTAAAACAAACCCGAATGAAAGAATTGCAGATGTGAAGATGTACCAATTCTTAGCGAATCTTGAGTAGCGAGGCAATTTCGCGTCCGGACGCAACGGGTTTTCCGCCGACAAGTCCTGCAATGGAGATTGATTCGGCTTCATGATAAACGAAGGTATGCCTGTTGTAGAAGGGGCTTTGTAGAAGAATAGCGAATGTGATTTCGTAAACAGTAATAACAATTTGTGCGGTGCGAATGGCTGCAAATAAACAAGCAATAACAAGATGGAGGCAGGAGGAGTGGGAGCGGTGCTGGAATGGAAACGGAATTGAAACGGAGTTGAAAATGAAAAACGAAAGAAGGAACAAGAAATAAGAAAAGTAAGAGAATACTTATGAGAATACAAGACCAGAACAGGGAGATGAACTGCAGATATTGTCAAAGCACATTCATGTTTGTCAATAACTTGATAAATTGGTCAATGGGTTAAGATGACGTTTATCAAAGATAAAGATATAATTAT
>JAKTWY010000049.1:0-33259 GCA_030582335.1 Yamadazyma nakazawae | reverse complement strand
TGAGTAAAAAGTCACTTTACTGCTTCCCGTAATCGACGTCTATTCAGTATAACTACTTAGTGCTCATCAATATACGTATCAAAATGCTATCATAAAAGCATCAGGCATGTCTAATCCTAATCCTCTTCTTCTTCACCTTCAGGCATGGCTTCAACTACTGAATCCTCATCGTTCTCACCATTAACTATTACCAACCCATCATCTTCAGCTTCATTTGTAACCTCTGGTTCAAACTCAAGGTGCTTGAACTGATGTTGTGCGTTGATTAAATTGAGCTTACCCTTAATGGCCAATAAGCTAGGGAGTAATTCTAAAGTATGGTCTAAGTTACGGGCCATATTAGTGACCTTCTTCCCGTTTACAGATGCAAGCAAGTTGTTATCGTGGAGAATCAAATTCTTGAACCAAAGTGATAAATTCATGGATTGTAATGGGGATTTGGCAATTTTTTGGCTAATTAATCCCAAAAGTTTTACTCTGGTCTCATGCGAAGTTTTGGAGATGGAAATCTTAATATTGGCTTCATTGTCGGTTGTTTCCAAGACTTCTAGTAAGGTCCTTTTAGGATCTGAATCGATATATTTATTAATTTTCTTTGTGAGTTGCTCTGCAGAAATTTTATTGGATTTTGGCATTAACGAATCAAAGTCTATATCTAAATCTTCACCGGTAGTAGACTTGGTGCCATTCTGTGATGCTAATTGTAAAGTTTGAGGAATCAACTCAACATTTACGGCATTTACGGAGTTTCCAGACTTATAAAGAAGTTTATATCCTTGATTCGAGTATATGGCATCAATAACGGTGGCTCCCTCGGTTATTATTTCGGTTTTTCCATCAGCAATTACCTTGTTATCAAAAAATTCAAAAAGAACTCCATTGACTTTATTAATATTCCTTAAACCTTTTACGAGTTTATTATCAACAAATGCTCCTTTAGATGTGAAAGTAATAAGTCCATCGACATATTTTATGCTTTTGAGTCCATCCACTTCATCCAACTCGGTGAACTTACGCTTGTTGTAAGAGTAAACCTTGTTCAGGTCGGCCAAGTAGATTTGATCTCCGGCCACAACATGCTTATAACTTTTATTAGATTTAGTTATCTTCTGAGTCCCCATATTCATGACTCCTCCATTCAAACACCCATATAATGTATCATTGTGGTAACAAATATCCAGTAATTTATCTGTGTCCAATTTTGTACGTTCAGTTATTCCAACTATTGGAGATATATACACTAATTCAGGAGATTCTGGAGTATTGATAAGCCCGATGAGTTCATCTTGATCTTCATTCTTCACCCAAATAAACCGGAGAGGTATCGAATCTTCGAGGTTTATGGAGTTTATTAAAGTGAAGTCACTGGTTTCGAATATCTGGACTTCTTTCCTTCCTTGTTCTATTATGTTAATGTAATATTGATCAGACATGGAGTTAGATGAGTGAAAATTTTTGCGACTGCAAAAAAACTAAAAATGTAAACCGATGGAAATAGATTGTGAGAGTTTGAAGCGGCAGGTGAAGATAGAGTGGTATCAATATTTATAGGATCATAGGGGTTTAGCTTCTCGTTATATTCAATATGAGCATATGCTAAGTAATGTGCTACGTAGTGTGCCGTAAATAAGCACTTTATGCTTATAGAATTATACTTTTAAGAGAAAAGTTCACGGGATAATTAAATAATGGTCGGATAATATTTTCAGCCGTATACTCTATTATAAATGCTAATTACTATACTTTTCCTGAATCTCAATCATCTGTTGTACCTGCTGGCGGCACAAGTCTTTGAGGTCTTGTACATCATTCACAAGCTCTTCAACTCTCTCTTCTTTTTCACCAATAATCACCAAGAGTTTGTCCTCCCTCTCTATTTTTAAATTTAATTCGGTTTCCAAATTGGTGATCTGATTTATCCATTCCTCTTCCTTATGCTGATCCTTGGCCATACTGAGTAACTTCAGTTCTACCTCGTCTTTTTCTTTTGCAAGCTGATCATTTTCGTCTCTGAGGCTGCTAATTTCCACTTTTAAGTTCCTGATACTTGAAGACATTTTCTGAATCAATTGGAACGAACCAGGCTGGTTGGAAGTAAGCATCGACGAGTTATGTTGAACAGAACTTTCGTCAAATTCTAGTGAAGCAAGAGAGTGTGATGAACCATTATTGGAATGGTACAAGGAATTGTCAAGGGACGATGGTATTATAGGGGGCTCAAGAGGTGATAGCATAGAAGAGTTTGCTATCATAGAATTTTCCAATGGCTCTTCTTGAGCAGCATTTTCTAATTCAGTTTTCATGTCTTCTATTTTAGATAATAAATTAGACCTTTCAAAATTGTACAATTGGTTTAATTTGTCAAGCTTTTCTTTAAACTCTTGAACTTCTTCTTGACTTTGTTGTAACTTCTCCTTGGTGATTTCAAGATCATACCTGTATTTTTCAAGTTGAGTAGAGGAATCGGTGATTGATTGTTCTTGATCGGCAATACGGGATTTCAAATTTCTAGTATCCGTAATTAAATTCAATTTCTCCCGTTTCAAGCTATCAACTTTTGATGATAATTCATTTATCTTTGAATTGAGGTTAATCTCAATCAAATCCCAATTTGAACGAGAATTAAGTATCTCGTTTTGTAAATTTGAATAGGATTTGAATAATTTTTCATACTCACCTTGGTCAGCTATTGATCCTCTATTGGTGCTACTTTCATTAGCCAAGATCAAAGACTCAACTTTGTTTTCAAGACGAATGGTTTCTTGATTATGAGTAGCATTGATATTTTTGAGTTCAAATTTTAGACTCTCGATATTTTCATCTTTATTACTTAATTCAAGTTCATGTTTTTGTTTAATCAAATCCATTTGAATCTTCAATTCGTTGAATTCTTTGAGTTTTTCTGATTTGGACTTTTGTTCTTGCTCCAATTGATTTGATAATTTTTTATTTTTCGATACTACATCATCGGCTTTTAATTGCTGATATTCCAGTACTACAGACCTCAATTCAGACAATGACTTGATCTTAGATTGATGCATGATGTCATCAATTTCGCCAATTTTACTGGAATTTTCTGCTAACTTATTATTAAGATCTTCTAGCACAGATTCGTTATCTGAGGAAGATGATCTCAATTTCTTAATAGTATCATTCAACTTTAATTCTTTTTTGGAAAGTTGTTCACCTTCTTTCATTAATTGTTCAATCAATTCATCTTTTTTGAGTAGTTCTTTAGATACGTTGCTTTTGTTCAATTTGTTAACTTCAGAGCGCAATCGTTCGTTTTCCTTTGAAAGAATTGAATTTTTTTGTGACAACTTTTCATGGTCTTTATTAGAGACATAGGATTCACTGGGATCTTTGGGAGTCTTTTGATCTTTTATAGGATTTTGATCCTTAAGCTCAACTTTGGATGAAGATGACTTTTCATTGGATTCGTCACTAGGTTTTTTATTGATTTTTTCATCGGTTTCCTCACTAGGTTTTTCATTGGTTTTTTCGCTGGTCTTTTGATTCTGTTCCTTTTCCTTCTGTTTTGATGCTTCTTTGCTTTTAGTTGCTAATGCCAATCTTTCTTGTAAAGTCAAACGTTTTTTCTTCGGCTTGGATTCTGGGGTGGACGATTTGGAATGTTGAACTTGATGGTCGTTGATCTCAATTCCTGGGCTGTTCTCTTTTGAAATACTCTCTGGAGGATTATCTGGCTCTAATTCTTTTTCATTTGATGAATCTGGGACCTGGCCCAATGTTTGGCCCAAGTTGCCTCCATTACCGGATGTTTCATCTGTTGGAGCACCTGCGGGATTTGGGTTTACGGTTGGAGCACCTGTAGACTCCATTTGATCTAGTGCGATTGTCCGAGTTGAGATTGAGAATTGTATATAAGTGTATAAGGCTTTAGTATATATTAGATTTGTTCGTACAATATTGTATAGTGTGAACCTTAGAATTCTCAATTCTCTATGAGCTCAAACGCCATATTACATGACTTACAATTGTATAGTAGAGAACAATTGGACAGTTGCGGGTAGAGATAACTACTAGTCAACTACTAAGATTGGAATCGTAGCGTCGTATATTACATCTATTACCTATTGCCGTGGTGGCAGTCTTTCATGCAGTGGCACTATGGAAGGAAGTTGGTGCCCCGGTTGGAATCGAGGCGGAGGAATCGTGTGTGAGCTTCCGTTTGGGTTTCCAAGAAGGGGTTGGTGTTGAGAACCTGGTGCTGAAAGAATCGGACGTGGTGCAGGTGGTGTGTTGTGGTACAGAGTGCTTGGATTATAAGAAATCAGTGGGAGTGTAGTTGTTGGAAGGTTCGGTCTTGTAAGTGGTGATTGATGCTCTGTTTTAGTTTGGGGTGATCCTTGGATAGAAGCAGGCCCATTTTGGGTTGGTAGTGGCCCATTAGCTGGTGAAGTTGCACCATTAGGGGTGGAAAAAGTAGATGCTGGTTGACCAGGATGTTGATTTGAGTAGCCTGAAAGGCCAGGTAAATTATGCGGAGCATAGGTAACCCCTGGTGTTTGAAAACCTGGTTGAGTTCCAGCTAGAGGTCCTGGTGGTCCTGGTGGTACCTGCTGATGTTGCGGAGGTATCTGCTGATGTTGTGGAGGTACCTGCTGATGTTGTGGAGGTACCTGCTGATGTTGTGGAGGTGGCACTCCTGTTGGAACTCCTGCTGGCACCCCGGGTGGCATTCCTGGTGGCATTCCTGGTGGTAGACCCTGTGGTGCTCCTGCAATCATTCCAGGTGCTACCGGGAATCCTTGTCCCTGAGAAGTCATGTTACCAGGCCATGGTAAAGCTACACCTTGTGGAACCTGTACTACTGGAGCACCTTGACCAGGTGGAATTTGTTGTTGTGGGTGTTGTCTTGGAACTTGATAAGGATAATACATATAAGGATGTCTTATTCCGACACCCACATTTGGCATATATCCATACCAATAGTTACCATTATAATCCAATGGGCTAGAAATTTCTTCGTGTTGGAAATCACTCTTACTCTTTCGTTGTCCATGTTTTTTAGTGACAATATGCGTATTTAAGTGATTCAACAGACCGTAACTCTTATTACAACCCGGAAAAGAGCATGAATATTTCCGGACAATTTGATTATACCGACGACGGAACCTTCTTGACGGTTTATTCTCATCGTAAAATACCGGGCCTCCACCTCCAGGACTATGGTTGGCATCATTTGGTATTGATCCAGCATCCGTTGGCCCAGAGCCGGTGGAATCTAGTATTGTTCCTGGAGTTATATTGGCGTTAGAGTCCATAACGCTTTCCTTTTCCAGTTTTGCAGGTGATAAATTAGCGGAGGAGTTAGAATGTGGATCAGTAGATGGTTCTGTTTCTTCTGTTGTTACTGTTGCTTCTGTTGATGATAATGGAACGGCTGCTACTGAGGCCGTTGGGGTTGTCACTGATGCAATTGGTGCTACTGGTTGTACAGGGAGTGAAGAAGGATGATCCGTGCGAGCGGGCGTTGATTCAGACGAGCTGAATTTTGACGTTAGATTTGGGAGTGATTGACCCTGGATTGGTGGTAGTGTGGAGGAGCTTTGAGTATGTGTATCATTCAATATTGAGTGAATCGATAAACCATGATTATCCGCTTGTTGTGTTTTCTCTTGATTATTCATAACTGCATATCCCTCTTTTAGTAGGTAGATCAGTCAAATTTAAAGAGTCAGTGATAGGAAATGTCAACTATGTTTAATCAAAGATTCAGGGGTCTTCTTGAAACGGGTTGAGTATACTGGGGATATACGTTGAGGTTTAGAGGGATAGGAAAACAAAATCAAAAGATTAGCCAGTGCCAAAATCGACGATTATAAAGGCAGAAGATGGAACAGGGTACTGAAAGTTTAATATAAAAAATAAAATAAAAAAATAAAAGCGAAAATAAAAACGTAACAATAAAAAAAAAGTCCAATTTTCTTTTGTAAATATGCATAAAACAAAAACGAAATTCTTCGAATAACCGATCTTAGATAAAAGGTCTTTTAAGTTACACGCATATTTGATCTAGGGAATGATTCCAGAAGAGGGGGTTAGTTGGTAATTTTATTTAGTAAAAAATAGCTAGTAAATAATTAATTTTGTTTTCAAAGTGATCATAACTATGTCCCCTTCTTGGAAAATAAATACAACAAATTTGTTCAAATAAGCAACACACTCAGCTACGTAGCAGGGTTTAAAAATCCCAGACGCCTACAATAGCTGGAAAGATAACTTGCATGGAATTTATTACCGACTATGAATCTTGGACAATAGAGCAACTTTGGAACAAGTAATTTTCAGTTTAAACCGGGCATTCTATTTAACCAAGTTTCAGGTTTCTTGTTCTTGGTGTTCTGCAGGATGGGGTCAATTTTAAATTTTTTTTCATGCGCGTAATAGTGTGTAATTTTTCAGGACTTCCCAATACGTAACATTGTGTGCTACCAAGAAGGCTAAATCGATCTAATTATTCACTATTGTTCTTTGTTCCATGCAATTGTTCGATTTTATTTAAGTTTATAAGCGAGTGAGAAATAGAAATTGTTTTAATAGAGTATCCCCCTTCATCGAGCCACGATTAACTATTTTAGGTGCTATTTATTTACACCAAAAAATACTGCTATTGATTTGATTCATCCGTAGCTTATCAATTTTATGAATTTAGTTTTAGTAAAGCCCGTTATTTTAGTTTTCTGTCAAGTGCATTCCTGTTAATCAAATTCGCTTATTTCCATTTGGCTGTTAGAAATGTACTCACTAAATCTGAAATTTTAAGTTGTTTAAATGAAACTCGCATTAAATTTCACTTTTTATTAAAAAAAGGTTAGGAGCCACAACGGGAACTGCGTTTTTGATCCTTTGCTTTTTTTTCACTCTAAATTTTTCTTTGGGAAAAAAATAAAAACAAAAAAAAACCACTCTTGCCAAATTGCATCTACCACAAACGCTACAACTGATGGCATGCTCACCCTTTGAATCCGGATGTTTTAATCTCCGGAATTGACCCATCTTCCCTCTGGCTGTACAGAAATTTTATAGAACTGCTGGAGTTCGTCAATGCAATGGAATATCGTTAATTCTATCTCAATTTTCCCGTGCTTTAGATTTAAATGCATCCGTAACTCATACGATTTTTATGTTCACAGAATTTGCAACCTCTATAAATTTAAGTTAGCGTGTTGTCATCTTTAAGTTTCGGATTGGAATTAAGACTTCGAGCCGTTCAAAGCAGACAAAGAAATTTACACCCCTCCAAAATTCAATTACAGCTACGAATTTCATCACATCTTCAAATTTCATCAAATGTATAGAATCTCCTATGATAACTTGATTACATCGTTTATAATATGTCTAATCTGTATCACAAGATCTGACCTAAATATAATCTTCTCTTGTTATGATTTATTTCAACTACATCCTAGATACCAACCCTGTATACTCTTGAATTTTCTGTCTGAAGCTACATGGTGTAACTATCTATAAATAGAACTTTACCATTAGCTTTTGTTTACAACACATGCAGTTCAATTACTGAAAGAAGCAATCATCTCAACTGATGTTTGACATAAAACTTAAGCATAATAACTCATCAATTCAATGGTTTTGAATCAGAGCAGGATGCCTTTCCGGTCTCAGATCCTATTGGTTTTCAATATCGGTAATTTAGACTTTGCATGTACACCTTTTTACCCATCGACCTTCATAGAATGGAATAGGAAACATTTTAAAGGCCATCAAAACCCTCTGGGTCTGAGTGTCTTGAAGAAGGCCCTGTAGTCTTACAGCGAAACAATATATCCACGATTCTAAAAATGTTAAATAGTTAGCTTGTTACCTTGAAGGTATCATTTTGAGTTCTAAAAACGTATGATAGTTTCAAAAAGCTTTTAGTTAAAGAGGACAGGAAAACCTTAATAATCTACCTTACCCTGATTGACAAGAGAAAGTATAGTAAATCTAACCAACTTGCTCATTTCATAATTAATCAATTTATGAAACCGGAATTCGATGACCATTAAATTTAAACTTTTCGTTTGCATAAATTCGAATCTCTTGGTCTGTGAAATAGATGATGTACCTGTTGACTGTACTTCTTGGATTAACTTAAGCAAGACTTTGGCTTGAAACAAAAATAATTCAAAAAAAAATTAAAAAAAAAAAACATCATGGTTTACTAGTTAAATTCGATGTAATAGCTTTTTTTTAAAATATTATGAAATTGATTTCAACGGGGTTTATGCGAGATTCTGGAATCGCCTATGATTTCCCGCAATATTCACAAACATTCACCTGCAGCGATCAACCGTTCGAATCAAGGTTTTCCCGAGATCTAATGTTTGCTCTAAATAATTTTCTAATTTGCTTTAATTATGTTGGCTCCGATATTATTTGGCAAGCCCCTACAAAATTACAAATTTCTCTTGTGATCATCTAATAATTTTTGACATTCGATCATTTAAGTGAGTTATTAAACTTCCGCGTCTTTATCCTGTTTTTTTTTTTTAGAATTTTTAGCCAATGTACCTTGGAACTGGCGAAGTTAATCTGCGCTTGTTAATATTTTCTTTCCTAAATACAAAAGTCTATTTTTGGTAATAGAACGCGATTTGTCTAGTGAGAGAATTACTGCATATAGATGATGTTTTTTTTCCGAAGCCTTTCGTATTTCAAACTATTTTTTAAAATAGAGGTTCGATCCTTCCTTCTTCATTAGGCTTCTCTATGCATAAATTTACTGTGCATTAATTTACAAATTTTGCGTCTGAGATAAATTCATGCTTCTGTATTAGTGCTTAACCTTAAACTTTTAAAAAACTTCCTGAATTTTATGACAAACCAATTTTTATTGACTATATTCCTTCGTACATGTGGCTGCATGATTCACCGATAATTATGCGCTAATAAATGGGAAAACTTTATTATTATTCATCAAGCTTTTACCTGTTGATGCATTTATCTTAAGCCTTAACTTTAATCTCTAAACGAATAATATTGTCAGATCAAAATTCTCTTAAGGACAGATCATGCTAGATTTAGGTACAGACTAGATCAAGACTTTTCAAAAACAAAAAGTAGATAAAATTCAATGGCCTCTTTCTCTAAACCTTCAATCCCATATTTACCATCACTTCTCTTGATACTTTGAATTAAATTATGGTTTAATTGCTTAAAATATTTCGGAATATTTTGATTAAAAAAATCAATAAAATCCCTCTTGACTTTCAAAATTAGTTGATTATCCTCGCATATTTTTCTAAAAGATTCAAACGGTACAACGTATTCGGGTACATCATCTATAGCATCAGTCAAACTATAATTGTATCCATTTCCATAAGGTGATTCATTAAAATCCCCATCAATTGGAGGTTTTTTATGGAATTTTACTTGGTAAAGTTCATTTCCAAATTCAAAATCAGTATCTTCTTGTTTCATCTCTTTGGTGATTTTATACTTTATAAAATCCGATGAAGGAATGGTGCCGACAAACTTTCCACCACTTCGGAGTGATTTCGAAACGTTATTTATCAAACATCTAATTTTTTCTTCACTTTCAAATGCATAATGTAAAGAAAATTGATTTGAAACAGCATCAACTGGGAATACATTATCAATAATTCCAGGGAACGATGGCTCTAAAATCTCTGGTATGGAATATGAAAATAAATCACCGGTTGCAAAAAAACTTTGAAAGTTATATTTTCGACTATCCCTATTAGCTTTATTTGCAAAACTACTTTTAAAATGAATTTTATTCTTTTCATACCGACTGAAAGCTTCCCGAATAGAAGCATCACTAATATCTATACCCACATATTCGTCCACTTTTATAAACTCCATCTTATTCAAATCTCCTCCTTTACCACAACAAAGATCCAATACTCTAAATGGTTCATTTCCTTCAACAGGTTTACAATATTCACCCAACAAAATGTACTTGATAATATTATTGAAGTTTCTTAATTTAATAATAGGTGATTTTGTACGATTCCCCTGATATTTGGATTGATGGGTTCTTTGGTTATAGTGAGTTCTAATGATCGTATTGACATCTCTTTGATCTCTTTTAATATGACTCTGAAATGTTTGATAGAATGAATTGGCAGGATTTGTCACTTTCAAGTTCTTATATGCCAAAACTTCAAGTTCTGGTTCTACTTCAACTTCTTCACCTTCTTCAAGCTCACGGTCTGGTCCTGGTTCTTCCTTTTCTTCCTTCTTTCTGCCCCTTTCTCGCTCAGTATACTTCCCGTACTTTGCATACTTATCAAAGTCATCTTTCTCTTCCCGGTGTCTCTTCTTGTGACGAAGCCTTTCTATTCTGTTGTCTTCATTGGCTTCATTGGCTCCATTAGTGGAATACTTGGAGTATTTGTCCTGGGTTTCTTGCTTTTGAGTATCATTTGACGCGGATGATGCTAAGTTGGGACGTGAACCATACTTGTCGTACTTGTCCTTTCTCATCCATGCTGGTAGTTCAGCCTGTTGCTTATAAACCGAGGGAATGATGGCCATTATAGTTTAATACTTGATTCCTTTACTGGGTTCTATTTGATGAGGTGCGAAATTGCAAAGAGTACTGAGAGTCAGAAATCATAAAGACAATATTTAATTTAGCATTTTATTCTCTAAATACATGAGCGTCTGTTGTAAGTTGATTGTGTTCAATTACCATCGGTCGACTTAGCAATCTCATTAACTCTCTCTACGATTGGTAGCACAACTGCTTTCTTATTAGGCATCATATGGCCTCCTTCAAATTCAAATGTCTCTACATTTTTGAATACTGATTCGACAAACTTCCCTCTCACTCTAGGAACTATCATATCATTGGTACCAATAATGTTCAAAATGGTGGTATCGGTTCCTTCATAGTAGTGTTTGTAATCATCCCGCAATTTGTTCTTTTGATTGTAAACTTCTGGATCGTCAATCTGATAATTTATGTTCACTCTATCATAGCTTGGGTCACTGGGTGTTGTGAAACAAAAACCTGAAAACGCCATGCACAATTTGAACTTAACTTGTTGAAGTAAAATTAAAGACATTGCAGCACCTTGGCTAAACCCAATTATTCCGTCATATGGTCCATTATCTTCGATATACCGGATCATATAGTCGTAGGATTCTAAGAATCCCTCGTATGGGTTTGCATCAGAATGTCTCCACCAGCATCTGTTGTTGTTATCGTCAGCAATTTGCTGCCATTTTGCATCGACTTCCTCTTGAGTATCTGCAAGCTTGAATTCCAAAGATTTATAGCTCTCGAGAATTTTTGGCGGGTCCACGTATTCTAATTCATGGTTATTTTTCGTAAGTAGCTTACGAAGCCCACTAGACTTCTGGGCAAAAGTTTTGCCAGATTGCAAATATCCAGGGAGAACAAGAAATTTCATACTTGAGAATTAAAGGTAGGATTGTGAGATGCGAATAAACCTTCTCGGTGATAAGCACCAGGCGAATCTAAACTCCCTACGAGTTAAACGACTTTATTTACTAAATTACATTAAATAAGTGTTCACACTTTGAAGTGTGCTTCTACTAGGATTAACCGGGACAATTTGATTTATTTTACTCAAAAACTGCTTTATCGTATCCTTGTCGCCCTTTTTTCTCAATTGAGCTTCATCTTGGTCAATTGGATCGAGATTGGTATTAAAGTTTTGACAAAGCAAAATTAATACAATACCAATGCACAAGTCTTTGCCGCTATCACATAATATCAATGTATTAGGATTAAGTTCGGGTAAAAGTTTTGGTAAAATCTCTCTAAGCATCTTACTTCCCTTTTTATTACTTTCAAGTTTATAGTTGAAAAGTTTGACGCCTTCTGGGACGTTTAGAATTGAATTTTTGCTTAAAACTACAATCTTTTCAGCTTTTGGAAGGTCCTTAAACTCGATATCATCTGGGATTTTTCCAAATTTGATTCCTGTATCGAAAACTGACCAAGTTTCAATTTTATTGTTTTTTTGCTTAGAAATTTTATTGAGTTGGACTATCAATTCGCTATCTGTTAATTCGATGACTCCATCTCGACTCAATTCTTCGACATTCTCCCAAAGAACGTATGGCGAAAAGTCCCCATTGCAAATATCCGATGTGATCCATAATTCGTGGTCATCTGCGGAGCCTTGTATATACTTCCAAGACACTATTTTGTCCTCCACTTTACTTGTCATGTTCTGAAGTTGGTTGTCTGATGCACTTAGGCAGATGAGATGGTATACATCGTTATCCAACTTTATCAGCTTCCTGCTTGGATATATCCAATAGGGGATGATGGGTTTATCCAATTGAACTTGAAATAGATTGAGTCTCTTCACTTCCTCAACAAACAAAGGGATTCTCTTGATAATTTGATTCTTTTCAGTAGAAGGAATGAACGATGGCAATTTCACGTAGTGGTCTTTCAATTCATCTATTCCAAATGCTAAGCAATTCAATACAGCACACCAGATCGGAATTGTTTTCAGAAGAGCGTCTGGTATTAGCTTCCCTTTTCTTGTGGAATCTATAACTACTATACCTTTTTTCTCCTTGATGATATCTATAAGATGGAGGTTGAGTCGTCTGTAAGAAAAATGCCATTCATTGGTGTGCCCGTCTGTAGATTTAAAGTAGGATGTAGCTTTATAGTCTTTAGGTGATAAGTACCAAAGTCCGCATCTCTCATTGGGGATTAATGGATAGTTCAATAAGTGTAGAGACTTGATGAATGCATTATCATAGAGAATAGACTGAAGTCTATTCCTTATACTGTTCTGGTCTTTTCTAAGTTCTTTTGTTATGAGCTTAAG
The DNA here is from genome assembly GCA_030582335.1 of Yamadazyma nakazawae. Classification (NCBI taxonomy): domain Eukaryota; kingdom Fungi; phylum Ascomycota; class Pichiomycetes; order Serinales; family Debaryomycetaceae; genus Yamadazyma; species Yamadazyma nakazawae. The sequence goes on along the minus strand of JAKTWY010000049.1, from coordinate 20,447 downwards.
ATCATTAAGGTTATTGAATTCTATATCCTCAAATTGTACACTCATATTAACGATTGTTCAAAATTCGCAAAATCTGAAGAAATAAAAAGAGATGAGGTATAATAAAAAGAATATATATTTTCTAGAGTAAAGCTTCCAACAGATACTATATACGTGTTTAAAATGGTATCTGATATTTTGGTTTTTTTAATGTTTTTTTACATGATTTTTTGGACGAATTTTTAACAATTTTGTTTTCACCAATTTATATTCACTGAAGTGATAATTTATGTATTCGGACCTTGAGAAAAGTATATAGAGCTTTGTTGACAGAATTCTACTTTTTTCTTCTCATGCTTCAATCTATACAGCTTCTGTTTCATGTTTAGATACATTGTGTATTCGTTAAACTTCACTTTGACCAGAAAATAAAATTTACCATTTGAGTGGAATGGCTGCAAAATCGCATTATACTAAAAAATTATACCTCGTTAATTCAAGCAACTAGTTTACACGCCCTATTTAAGATAATGATTTTTTTCAAGTTTCTTTTGAGTTATTCTCGGAATTCATTTCAATTCCTGTAGAAGACTCTTAGGTTGTTGAACCGAAGAATAGCCAAACGAAGTGTACAAGCTGCTGAGTTCGTTTGTTTATTTTTCTGAGGTCTGAACCGGCCAACATCCCTACGAATAACATAATTCTTTACAAATTCTTTACAAATTCTTTACAAATTCTTTACAAATTCAGTACAAATTCAACAGTCTCTCAGATTCAAAAGTATTCTTGAATATACAGAGAAATATTCCATTGACCTAAAGATCAGGGCAACCATTAACCGTAATTACGGCAACTTGTCCGAGTGGTTAAGGAGAAAGATTAGAAATCTTTTGGGCTTTGCCCGCGCAGGTTCGAATCCTGCAGTTGTCGTTATTTTTTTTTTTTTGTTTTTACTCTTGATACAATTATGTAATACTTAAAGAAAAATCGAAACACATTCAACACAGGACAACTCTTTTTGCTTTGTAAAGAGCGGTCCCTAAAAAGACACAAGAACCTTCGATTTTAAAGTGGAAAAAATTACTTGCAAATTAGTTTACTGATTTATTAAATACTATATTACATTATATCAACCCACTAAGAGTTAATTTTTCTAGGAATGGTGACAAATCATCTTTTCTGATTTCAATAACAGATTTATCAAAACTATCAATTCTTACCTTTGCTCCAGACAAGTTAGCTACTTGATGGAATGCTACACTGAACGTATTAAGTCTAGTTGTGATACTCAGTTCAGTATCTTTTTCTCCATTGGCAGATTCATTCTTTTTATTCTTATTTTGAACCAACTTAGCTTTTTCAGAATTACTTAAGCCTCTTGGGTACTTAGGAGCCAATCCAATGACCAAGTAAGTATTAGTATCAGTATTCAAACTGGCCACTACCAATGGTTTAAGGAAGGTGGCCTTATTATTCAAAAATTCTAACTCCGTAATGTTCTCCAAAATCCAATTGCCTAACTTTGATAAGATAAGAGGATTACTGAAAATTTTTAAATCAGGGATAGATCCATCATTTAGAACACACAATCTGTATAATTTTAGATTTTTAACGAGTTTCCGTTCTAATAAGGAAGTTCCAGTTCTGAATATGATTTGCTGAATTTTTTTAGCACTTTCGAGGCCTTGTAAAAGTAAGTCAAATCCCTTTGGTTTTTTCAAGCTTTGAGTACCAGTGTTGATTGTTGAAGTTGGATTAGATGAAGTACTCACGAGACTCATATTCAAAGCATCCCATGAAGACCAAAAACTGTTTACCCATGTTTTCTCTCGGTCCTTAATTCTTGAATTTATAGCGTCTTCATCAAAATCTTCGTCATTGGTGTCATTGGTGTTTGCACCAGAATTGAGCAACAAGCTTTGGTCACTTTCAAGTAAAGCAGTCAAAGCTTCAACACATTCCATAGCAGACAATTGACCAGTGAATCCAAATGTACGTATGAACCCATCTCTAACGATTCCTTCTAAACCATACAAGGGTAAATATTTATTGAAAATGAATGGTAGATTTTTCTTTACATCAGTATCCATGTAAATCCACTTTTGTTGTGCAATGGCCAAAGAAACCCCCATTTTGGCAAATAATTTGTGTAGTTTTTTCTTACCATCTTCTGTCCATAAATTTAGCTTTGAGTTTACATGACTCGAGTAGAAGAAAGAATCATAAAGAGTCCAATGTCTTAATAAGAAAAGATGGTAGTCTTTTTCCATTAGTAATAAGGTGGAATCGGCCGTTTTCTCGGTGGGGGTATTCGAAGGGTTCAATCTTACAACCTCATCTTTGAAGAGTGGTTGAAATTTATCGTAAACTTCGGGATGATAATTATCTAATGAAGAAGTTCCTATTATGGATAACCATAATTCTTCTATGCTTGTTTCACCAATACTAGTCAAGAGAGCGTAGATAGTACCGGTGTTTGAAGACATGATGGTTGTGCCTTGGTTATAATATGATTCTAAAGTGTACTCGTATTTTGAAATTTCTTCACGTCTTTGCTTCTTTATTTTTTTAACTTTGCGGTGGAGCTTACGCTTTCTAGAGACAGTTTGTTCGTCGTCCAGGGAATGTATATCGCTTAGAGGATGAGAGACATTTCCATTGTCATCTCCATCGTCATCTTCATCTTCATCTTCATCTTCATCATCATCATCATTATCATCATCGTCAGATTCATCATCTTCTTCATCGTCTTCACTCGTTTCTTGATTCTCTCCCCGTTCATCGGCTTCAATGAGCTTTACGTACGCATCTTTCTCTTCTATCAAGTTATCATTAATATACCCATCATCAAAGCATACCACCGACGCTGAACCAAACAAATTATCCAAGTTCCATGGTCGGTGACCGTCGATCACAAACACCCTGCGCTTTAGCTTACCAAGGTCTTCCACCTTTGGGTTTTTTGAGTCAATGGGGTCGTTAGGATTGATATATTCATCGGGGTTAATCTCAAGAAATGATTCAACGTCCAACATGGCACCACACCCAAGAAGGATGACATTACTTACTTCCTCGTCCAACTTTTCAAAATGACTTTTAAGATCAGAATAACCTACCACCGGAATTAACTGGTACTGGATCAACTCTTTCTTAAAGATATTACTTAGTATCTTACTAGAACATAGTGAGTCGATGTCTAAGCAAGACACAAAGATGACAAGTTTACACGTCAGGTGAGAGAGCGATGTTCGCTTAATCTCCTTGTACACCCTAGCGAACTGGGGAGGGTAGACGTGCATCAGATGGAACTAAGTGTTGATAAATTTTTGACGCGTATATGGGTGCGAAAAGTATGCGAGATGAAACTTAGGTGGGGGACAATGACAAAAAGGAAGGGAGGTGAAGGAGGTGGAAGAGAGTAGATTTGAAGCGTAGACAATATCAATTATACAGATACTTAAGATATTCGTGATACAACTTGACATCTAGATAGGAAACTTTACAACTTGAACTTAAGATTAACTTCTTTTAGAGATTATGGAGCTATGTACAGGACTATTCCACGAATAGAGCATACCATAGTCTACAAAATATTCAGGTAATGTAAAAACCGTCGTGATTTCATCATACAAAAGAAAAAGAACCAAAGCTCCTACGTGCTATGTAGTTAACATCCCATGCAATCACTCCACCATTCTCGCATCCAATCAACAACTTCAGATCATACCAGTCTAATCCACTTAACTCCATTTCTCCATGAATATGATTACCCGAATTATGATAGGTACTAGGAGACGAGTAAGTATCGTTTGGCATTGAAGCACTATAAATACTTTCCATAGTTGGATTTTCATCAAACCTTCTGGTTGTTGGAGATGTACCAGGAGAGGGAAAACCATCAAGATTCGACTCTTTTGTTCCTGGCCTATATGTGTAATATTGGAATAGACGAGGGTTGACATTAGTTAAGTAATCGTAATCATATACTAGAGGGGCATTGAATTTTATGTTGTTGGAATTGAAAAGGTCATCATAAATTGGCAATTTATAGTGTGGTTCACTAATTGATTTGTTATCTGCATCAGACCTTAAACCATCAGACTTATCACACATGGATTTATCTTTATCGTAATCATTATTCATTTCATTATCATTAAAAGGAGATTGTTCATTTTCACATCCTTTTTCGTCCCATATTTTAGCCTTATATTCGCCAAATTGATCTAAAGCAAAAGGGAATACGATCACTTGATGATTGTTGATTTCTTCATTAAGATTACGAAGATCAATCAAATGAACACGACCAACATGCTCGCTAACCACTAAGATATCAGAAAAACTACTACTTGAAAACTTGCACGATCTAAATGCTCCCAGTTGATGTCCCGGTCTGGTAGACTTTATCGTGTGTAAAGGTTGTGATAGGTTTCTAAGATCATACAACAAACAGTGGCCATTTTGGAATGCAACAGAAAAGAGGTTCCCGTTTGGATGATAGCTTATACCAAACCCGGAATCGTGATTCGTCTGAATTTTGTTGATCACTCCATTATTACTGGTAGGATCAATCATGTATATTGATGGACAGTCGCCAGTTACTGTCAAAAGTTTGCTGTTTGTTGGGCATGGAACGGCGTTATTAAGGGAAACATCGTGTTCACATACAATTTTATTAGTATTGGAGATTCTATCACCATGGATATCCAAGACATAAAGTGAAGAATCATTATTGCATACATATGATTTAAATTGTGATGGATCACTTTGGCCTTGGTTATCAATATGTACGGAGTTATTAATCATTTCACCAAGTTTCACGGTTTTGTCAAGATTTAAATGGGGATTATGAAATGTGAATAAGCCCTTCTGAGGTCTGGTAAAAGGGCGATTATTCAACTTCAATCCTTCAATATTCGAATAAAAGATTTTATAAGCTGACAGCATTAGACCTCCAACCACCATATAACCATTATCTGTTACATTAAAACATTTAGGGGCATAATCAGGTTTAATGATTTCATTACTGAATGACTTTTGGTTATCAAATCCGCTCAACTTCCAAATCAGGTAACTTTTGGTGTAGTAGATATCGCCATTTACTGGATCGATTTGTAGCAAGTCCCTTAATTGAAAATGGTTAACGTTAGCTTTTACGTTTGTAAGATAATGAGGATTTGGTGTTAGATAATTATGACCATGATAATAGTTTTGAAAGCATCGATAGTAGTTGTTCTGAGGAGTTGTGGCTATATGAAACAGGCCTCTGTGCTTCTGGGAAGCCTCCCGAGATACGTCGATAGTCATTATAGTGAGTGATAGCGAAAAGTTTAGGATGGGGGTGCGAGAATCTGGGGATTGCGGAGCGAGTGACACCTCACGAGACAGTGGGGTAATGGCGCAACAGTTGAGACCAGAGGTAGGCTGAGGTAAACTAGGGGGACAATATAGAGAGGTGTCAGTGTAAGGACCATAGTCTATTCGCTTATCAAAGGAAATGACCAGTTGAAATACTATATAGATATGAGTTTGTGTAAAGAGGGTATGGGGCTAAACCTTGGACCAAAGACAGCCCTCGCTCTAAAATTTTCTACATACTTTCCAAGAAATTAGTAACTCTTTTTACCACATCTAAATGCAATACAATGTATTTTAGTTAATTTTTAAAAAATGTGCAACTATAAACAAATTCTAATAGTGGGGAATTTTGGATCCTCTATTTTCCAAAATCACCTTGTTGTCTTCCCTATACACTCTTTATAACTTGATTCCCTTGTACTGTCTACTCACCCAACCACAATCTCTCACGCTGTCGTCCTTTGCATCCACCTTCCAGTTATCTTTTACATCATTATACTTTTCTGAAATATCTCCTGCCGGCTTCGAAACACAAAGGTAGTTGCCATTAGGAAGGAAACATCTTAACTGACTAGAAGGGAATGGACACGGACAATATTTGGCTTCTTTAACGCACACTCCGGTGTCTGGACATAAATATTCATTACAATCACTATCAAGTTTTTCCCGTTCGAAACTTATAGAAGAAGCTGGTTTTTGTTGGTGGTGCTGAAACTGGTTCTGGATAAAGTCAAAAAAGCTGGCTTGCACAGCAAGAACAAGTACTGATAATATGGTCAATCTTAAAAGCATTGAAGTTTGTATAATCGCGAGGTGTAACTTTTCACCTCTTGATTTCTAAAGTTGCAAAAAAAAAAAAAAAATTGAGAAGAAAATTGCCATTAATATGTAAACTTTTATCTATATACCTGCATACTCTGCCTCTGTAATCCCCCGTAACGTGTCATTTACCTCTTGTGACACTTCATCAACAGCTCTATTTTCAGATCGCAACCAGATGAGGGAGAAAAGACCATTCAATCCACCTGTAACGGCTATAACAGGAAGTAAGATCAGAATAATACAGGATAACAAAACACCCGCAAATCCATTGAATACAATCAATCCCACAAGTGCAAGTAAAGAAATGAAGAAATGAGCTTTCCTCCATCCAAAATGCTGTGGTAGAGTGACTCGCTTGTAGTGATCAATTTCATCTAGTAATTGTTGAAACACAGACACCAACTCCATAGTATCCTGGGCCTGCACTTGTGCACCATCAGTTTTACTCTTGACTCTCAATTCAACGTGATAGGCGAAATGGTCCGAGTACGAACATCCGTGCCCTGGCAACTCATCTATAAACTTCACAGATGCTTCAATCACTTCAAGAGAATCAGAAATTAAGGAATAGTCAAGCCTACATGCCTCATCCAATCTTCTATCTTTTCTCCAACTGTTGAGCTGTGAGTCACAAGTTATACCGCCTTGAAGGACCTGATCTTTCGGTGGAAGAACCGACACTTCTGTATTTGATAAGAGTGACTCACCTTTGAAAATTTCCCACGAGTCTTGAAGTTTGGTGTTGAGTGTGAACAACTTGTGAGGGAGAGATCCTGGCTTGGAATTTAGATCCCCAACAAGCACAATATGATATCCTGCTTTTTGTAAAAGATTAACCATTTTGGTAATATCCCATGCTTGACATGCTCTGGTGGCTGGATATGCATTGGCTCCAGTATATCCATAGGGAGCGTGCATATGGCTATTTAGGATTACCATATCATTGGCAAGAGTGGTGACCGAAAGACTCTTACCAACGTACCAATCCCCTCTGTGTATGGCGGATGGGAATCCATTAATTGGGAACCGATAAAGCCAAGATTCTTTGATAGGGATCTTTGAGAGAATGGCGAGTCCTGGTCCTGTGAGGATCCCGCTCTTAAACCATCTTCGGTACGGGTATAAATATTGTAGCTCTGTATTGATCAAATCCCAGTCTTCTTCACACCAAAGTTCTTGAAGAGCTATTACATGATAATTTTCTGAAGGATCAAGAAGTTTGTGAACAATTCCCTCAATACGTTCCCTCCGTTTCTTTGACACGTATTTGAGTCCCCAAACATTGAAGGTGAGTAATTTAATTGACATGAAAAAAAAAGAAACTGATTTAAACTTCTGTCTTAAATAGTACTTTCCAATCGCCCGCGTATATTGGAAAAATGTAAATAAAAAAAACTAAATAAAAATACAAGTTAATCATGAATCCACTTGATGAATTTTTTACACTTTCCAAAGATCTTGACGAGTTTACATCCAAGTTCAACAGTGTGATAAATTCCAAGAAAAACCAAATCATCGATGATAAAAGCCGGTTTAACGTAAAGGTAAAGGATCTTGAAAATGAAGAAGTGCGTCTCAATCATCAAATCTCCCAAGTTCAAACTATAAATGAAGATACAGAGAAGAAAGTTGACGGAAAGATTCAGACACTTGAGGAGAGAAAGAGTAAGATAGACGAACTCAATCAGGAGGAATTACGGTTGAAAGAGCAGAAGCTGCAATTAGATAATGAATTAAACAACTTGAACAACCAGATCAATGAACTAAATGAAAAAACAGAAAAACTTTCAAAGAATCTTGATAAACAAGTCAGCCAAGACGAAATTGATTTGGCCAAGTTTGAACGCTATTTGGGATTGAAAATTGAAGTTTTGAAGGAGGATTTAATGAGATTCAATTTTACAAATTTGGATGCTAATAACATCGATAAAGAATTTTGGATAGATTTAAGTATTGCAGATGAGTTTAAGGTTGTGAAAAGCTTTCCAGCCCTAAGTGATGACGAGTTACAAAGTGTGGTGACTGAATTTAATACGGACCTGAACTTTGGCAAGTTCTTAAAAGGGGTGAGATCATTGTTAAAGAAAAATGTATAGTTCCCGATATTATATTGTGTATCATATATGGTACATACGACAAGCCATTATGCCCTGAAAGACTTGTACATGCTAAGCGATATTGTTACATACAATTCTAATTATGAATTGTGCTATGCGCAACCGAGGATTTCCGAGGAAACGGAAACCTTGCTGCAACCATAGATGCTGAGGTGTAATTATGAGGCTGCTGAGGCTGATGGGTCATGATGATCTTCCTGAGTATACAGACATCTTTCCCAATTAGGTCCCAGTTGTTCTGGATTGCTTCTAATAAGTTACTATTGCCCCAAGTGTCCTTATTTAATGCGTTAAGAATCCAATGTGCTTTCATGTTTTCATTGGGCCATCCGCCAAAAATAAGTTTATAAACTTGACACAAATAGTCCAATTCACTTAGGAAATGTAATTTGAATTTTGAGTCAAATGAAAGCTCATTTTCAAGACTCATAAGGTAAAAGATATTGATTTTTTGTTGAAAATGACACTTAATCCTCTCGAAATTACAATAAGCTTGTAAGTCTTTCGAAAGTTGCAAATGATGTGATAAATGTTCATCCACTGATCTAACTAATATTTCATTTAATTCTTGATTTCTCTCTCTGCTATTTTTAGAAAATCGTTTCAACTTTTTGCAATATTTTTCATCATTTTCGTTAATGTAATTAAGGTTTACCAAATTGTGATAATTTGTCATGGGGAGAGTTTCTTTAATATACAAAAACCATTTAATAAAACTTCTTTCGTCATCAGTGAGGGTAATTGGAATACTAAGGTCAATTATTTTTTGTGACAGCCCTGGATTCTTGGGAAGAACTTGATTATAGACGGGAGACGGATCCTCTACGAAAATTTCGTTGGGCTTTCTTTTTTTAAAAGGTAAACCATCCATTTTATTCTTGTGGTGATTAGATTATATCAATGGGTATTTTGCAGTATTTATAAGTTTCAGCGATATCTTTGGTTTACACACACAATGGAACGTCCGGAAAATTTCAATCTCATATAAAAATTCTGATATTAGTAATGTGCGGTGTAACCCATATCCCTGATAAAAGATAACCCCACCTCGATAATTGCGACCACCCTGCTACCGCGGCAATCGCGGTTTCAGCACCAGGACTTTCCACGCGGTGGCAGTAACTGTAGCAGGGCGCGCTGGCCCTACGGACTACCGCGTGCGCAGAAGCTTTTGCCGCATATCCCTTGTAGTGCAACGTAACGTTGTCCAGGTCAGGAGGTCAGCCGCGTGACATTCATCACTCAGAAAAAAAAATCCACGCCACCGCCACCATGACGGCACGAGTCTATTCTTAGTCATACCATAAATCTATATTTAGCCAACTACATTTGAAACCACTTTAATAAATCCGACCAGGTATGTGATAGGCTTCCCGAAATTAATAAAAAATATGCTTTTCCAACAAAAACAACTTTGCATACATACCTATGTACAGGAAACCCCATAAAACCCCATATTGTTTTCTTTTTCCACATTCGCTAACCACAACTCCCCGTAATTTCTGCAGCCCTGTCTCTGCCCTCCTCTCTGCCCTCCTCTCTGCCCTCCCCTCTCCCCTTACTCCTCTGGCTCCTCTCAGATTAAACTCTTTGTCCTGCACTTTTTGTCTACACAATAAGCTTTGTCCGCATGTTAGGATCTTATCTTTGATTCAATTGGTGGTATTTCTCCGTGCCCCACACGGAATTATAGCTTTTAGGCGCCGTTCCAAAATTGTAGTGGTGGTGTGGGACTATAAAGAATACCTATGAATCCATAGTTAGATTATTTTTTGATACTATTATGGATTCCGTACACTCGTCTATCAAACAAGAAATAAGCCACGACGAAGGTCTTGATGAGCGTGATAAAAACCTTGAAGAATTACAAAAAGATGCAGTAGCAACAGCAGATCTTGATCAACCTGAAGCATCATTAAAGCGTTTATTGGCCAAGTACCCCGTTGAAGAATTTTCAAAAGACAGAATTAGACTTTATGTCTTGTGTATATGTCTTTATTTATGTTCTACTATGAACGGATACGATGGATCGGTTGCTACATCAATTATAACTCTTCCTCTGTTTCTTGATTACTTTAACCTTCATGATAGTCCTGCATCAACTGGATTGTTTTTTGCAATTTATCCAATTGCTGCAATGGCTGCAACATTTTTCATTCCATTTTTATGTGATGGTATTGGAAGAGTCAAGACCATTTTAGTAGGTCTTGTTATTGTTTGTGTCGGGGCCATAGTTTCAGCAACCGTGAAAACGCTAAATTTGTTGATCTTTGCCAGATTCTTATTAAGTTTTGGTGCTACTATATCACTTTCAGCTGCTCCAATACTAATGGTGGAAGTTTTACCACCCAATAGAAAACTGTTTGGGCTTTTTTATAATACTTTCTATTATGTGGGATCCATTATATGTACTTGGGCTAGCTATGGAACATCACTTCATTTTGGAGGGATTCAGCAATTTAAAATTCCCTTATGGTTACAACTTTTATGTCCAGGAATTTGTCTTTGCTTTATTTGGACTTTCCCAGAAAGTCCTAGATATTTATATGGTAAGAATCAAGTTGAAAGGTGCAAAGAGTTCATCATCAAATATCATGCGGGTGGTGACCCAAACCATCCTATTGTGATGGCCGAATTGAATCAAATTGCCGCTTCTTTCCAAGTTTCCGGATTTTTAAAACCAAGAGATTATCTTGATTTCAGTATTTTCTTAAGAACTCGCCCAAGACGCAAGAGATCTTTACTTGTCCTTATTTGGTCATGGTTTAATCAATTTAGTGGTAATCAAGTCATTACTTATTATATGACGACGCTATTTGAGAATTTAGGAGTAACTAACCCTACCACACGTCTTTTATTAACTGCAGTTAATTCTATCATTTGTTTCATCTTTGCAAATGCTGGGGCGTTTGTTGTTGAAAGATTTGGAAGAAGACCTATTTTATTGTACGCTAACGCTGGTTTCGTTATCTCGTTTATTTCACTTGCAGTATCCACCAAAGCATTTAACGATAACAATAACAACAAACAAGCAGCAGCAGTAGGAATTGCATTTATATATATTTTCCAAGCCGTGTTTTTCTCATTCGCTATGACACCTTTACAACCCACATATCCTTCCGAAATCCTCTCCAATGATATGAGGGCTAGAGGCATGGCCCTTTATTTTCTTGTGTCCAATGCTGCTTCTACTTTAAACTTATACACTGCACCACTCGCCATGCAAAATATCACGTACTGGTACTATGTGTTTTATGTGTTTTGGGATGCATTCCAATTTGTTGTGATCTATTTCTTGTTTATCGAAACCAGTGGATTAACGCTAGAAGAAGTAGAACATGTATTTGAGAGTAAGGACCCAGTTAAAGAGAGTATCACTTTACTGAAGCTTGTAGCAGCCGGCGAACGGCAAATTAAAGAGTCCAAAAGTGAGACCATCGATATATAGTAGTTATGTAGCTTAAGAAAACACAGTGGTGTTTTTTTTTAACTAGGAATCCTTAACTGTAATACACCAAACCCACAGTCTTCTCATGTCATCGCGTTATTTTTTTGCATCCGTTTCAAACTGTTTTGCAGCAATGTTTAGCATTAAAACCGGGGACACACCGATAACCTCGACGTGTACACTACCCCAAACTCCCTACGTACTTGCGGCAGGTGATCAAATCTCCCTTATAAATACCATTGATGGTTACTTAAACAAACTCCCCCGTCATCACCATGCTCCAACCACTTCCCTTTCAGTACGAAATGGTCAACTTACTAGTACGAACGCGAATCTTTTAACGCTCTGGGATATAGAAACACAACAGCAAGTTAGATCAGTACGAGTCATCCATGAAAAAATCAACGATTCCCTTACGTGCACTGGATGGGCATCAGACAATTTAGTTGTAACTGGAGGAACTAATTGTCATCTCAGTATGTTCGACGTGCGCGCTCCGACGGTCCGTGCGGTGTTCGCGGTAGCAGTGGGGACAGACGCGGTATCTTCCATTTGTGCAAAACAAAGTAGTCCCCAGTCGGCAGAGATACCGAACAATATCGTGTGGGCGTCGTGCCGCGATGGTACTTTACTGGCGGTAGACCTTCGTCAAGATCAGTTAAAGAAGTGTAAACTACCTCTGCCTCTTGTAGATTTCCAAATAGATGAACATGAATTGGTTTTAGGGCTTTGTGAGAATGGTGAAGCCTGTGCCATTGATATGACTACCCCAAAAGTTCTTAATCAATATCGAATATCGGGGCCATTAGAGTATGATATTAAGTGTGATGTTGCAGGTGAATCTCTATTATGTGGGAGTGAGACAGGAGATATAATAAAATTAAAGTATGACAAATCTACAAATATGTTTTTAAAAGATTGGTCCAAGAATTTACTGCCATCAGAGAATACCACAAACCAAGTTATTGTGAATCACGTGAGGTACTGTGGTCAATTGATTGTTGGTTTTAGTAGTGATGGTTTTTTGCATAGATTTAGCGCGTAGTTTTTCATTATGGAACAAGACCAAAAGTATAGTGCAGACGCTCAAGAGCCAGAAAAGACGGCGCTGATAACCGTGGAGCTGGTTCCAGAATCTGAATCTAAGACCTATGATTCGGCATCCGGTTTTAATCCTACTGATATTGTATTGGCTAAAGTCAAAGGGTATCCACCATGGCCTGCTATGGTTCTTTCTGAACTAGTGCTTCCAACAAATGTGATTGAAAAACGGCCAAAAAACGTTGTTCTCCCGTCGAAAAAGAAGAATCTGGGTGCAATTTATATTCTTCCCGTAAGATTCTTCAGTGATGATACATATATCTGGATTAAATCCACCGACATTAAACTATTATCCAAAGAACTGATTCAAGATTTCTTGGAAAAACCCAAGAGGCGTAAAGACAATCTTCTCGAGAGTGCTTATTCCTTAGCTCTCGATCCATTGGATATGGAATTGTTTGCATTGTATGGTAGCAGTGGACAGCCTCCAGTGGTGGAAGAAATAGAAGAGGTGGAGCCTGTCGAAGAGGAAGAAGATGAAGAGGAAGACGAAGAGGAAGAAGGGGAGGAAGAACAAGACTATTCTCCCCAGAAAAAGGCAAAGACCAATAAAGGTAGTGCCAAAGCAAAGGCGAAGACAAAGGCGAAGACAAAGACAAAGACAAAAGCCGAACCCAAAGGGAAGGAAAAAGGCGTTAAAAGAAAGAGTAAAACTGAAGTTAAAAAGCCCCAAGAACCCGAGGACCCTGATTGGGGTATAGATGAGGATATAAATGTGAACTTCGAAGTCGGAAACTATATATATGACATGGACGATCAGATCAAGTTTAATCAAGAATTTCCGTCTGCTGAAGAGTTGAGCAACGAATTGACAGAAAGTGTTAGCAATTTTGAACTGGCTGCCAATCCTATAATTGCTGCACTTATGGAACTTGGTTCTGAAGGTGATGAGGACAAAGTTCCCAGTATAATAAAAGACTTAAAGAAACTAAGAAAAGTAGAGGTTCCAAGAGCAGTGTTAATGAAGTCACAATTGTTGAAAGTGCTCGTGTTAACGAATAGACGGGGGTATTACGAGCAGTTGTGTGACGAAATCAATGAATTGTTAGAATATTGGCTTGGAATGAGCGTGGATGTCAATCCAGAAGAGGAGGAGATCGTAGAAGAAGATATAGAGGAGGATATCGAGGAAAATGGAGAGACAACCGAAAATGGAGAGACAAAAGAAAACGGAGACAGTAATGAAAACGGAAAAACTTTAGAGAATGGAAAAGTCCCAGAAGATTCAAAAACTATCGCTGTTGAAACTATTTAAACTCTTTAAATTTTTTTGCAGTCAGGCGGAATTTACCAGTAGCTGCGGAACTAATGGAATTTATGAGCTGGTGCGGGATATGTTGAGAACGGTACACGCACGCAACACTACACCAATTCTCAAATTCCTCTTTTGATAAATTGCTTGTTTTTTTTATATTACTCACCCAAATAAAAGTATGTATATAACATAATGTTTACTTTATAGTCGCAGTATCGACATGTTCATACACCGGGATATCCTTGCACCTCGTACACCTCCTAAGTATAGTCAATTCCATCAACTCAATCAAGATTTCCACACCAGCACTACGTTAGATTTCCGCTTACCTTTTTGGGTCAACCTATCTGGTCAATTTCCTATTATGGCCAGAGGCTATTGGTTGCACATAACCTGATTCAACCAAACATTTTCCAAAGCAACCGAACAACAATTTCCTATTGATGATAAGTTGCCTATAATATGGTGACGATACTCAAGTCCATACATACTACTGTCGTCGACACAAATTGTTGTCATGTGGTGTAAAAATTTTAATGCCGGTGCTGGTGCCGTTCCACAGCAAATAACCCCTACGGGGACCGGGCCTAGTGGCTCTTACTACTGTATACATAATCAACCCAATATCAACCCTGTACAACTGACGTTGGCATTGCCCGGCCCATATTACACGATATAATCCGGTGTTATGCTGGTGGAAAATATCGGGTGCTCAGAATATTACTAGTGACGAAGTTTTTTTTAAGAAAATTATAGAGTTAAGTACTAACCTTTTAGATGAGCGAATCTTCAGAACCAAAGTTGGAACACAATGATGAAATCCCCACTGCCACTTTCGCTAATAACCAACCCGAAGAGGATGACGACGATGAACAAACGGGAGGAAAACAACAAAAAGAAAGAAGAAAAATTGAGATAAAGTTTATTCAAGATAAGTCGAGAAGACATATTACTTTCTCCAAGAGAAAGGCTGGTATTATGAAAAAAGCTTATGAATTATCTGTATTAACTGGAACACAAGTTTTGTTATTAGTAGTATCAGAAACCGGATTAGTGTATACTTTTACCACTCCTAAATTACAACCATTGGTTACTAAGAGTGAAGGTAAGAATTTGATTCAAGCTTGTTTGAATGCTCCAGAAGAAGGTTTAGGTGACGATCAAGATAACCAAAGTGATGGTAACTCTCCAGAATCTCCTGAACAACCACAACACCAACAACCACAAGCTGCCCAACAACCTCAACAAGTTGCTGGCCATCCTCTTCACCATCAACACGTTCAACCAGGCGTAAACCAAGGTCAATTACCTCCAGGTACGCATTTACCTCCTGGAATGCCATACCCTCAATCACATCCCCAGATGCCTATGCCTGCTCAGGGATACAATGACCCTAACATGTACCAACAGTATTTTAATATGCAAAATGGTAACTTGCCTAATCAACAACAGTATCAGTAGCTTAGTTGGTTTGTACCTGTAATACTAATATCTAAGTAAGTTTTTATAGTTCTAGAATTTGATCATTTTACTTCATTAACTTTTTATCAAAACTTGATTAACGTTCGGCAATACCAATTCTCTATTACTTTATTTAACTGTTTAACTCAGGTGAACATTTCATTATGGGGGGTTTCGTATAGATGGTATCCGAGACTTGAAGTCAACTCAAACTGTATGAGGAAAGTTTGCTCAAAAAATAAAGCAATGCAGGGGATACCAAGGCAATCAAATATTCTTCCCTTTTCGAGTTGTTGTTAAAGCCGGGCTTACATTTATTTTATAAAACTCCATCTGGATTCTCTAACAATTTACTAAATTCAATTCAAGTTGCATAAAATACAAAATTTAAACCTGCATGAGCGAATACAAGGGTTTCGATGAAAACATACACCGGCATAAATGAAAGCTTATAGTAACTCCTATGGTTCAATTTGGTAAATTACTGATCATCATTTAGATCCGGTCATTAGGATCGGAATTATTACCCCATTTGTAATAAAGTTCACTAAATAAATATTCTTTTTTTGCTGATGCTTTAAAGCAGGATAAACGCCTCAATAATTACTATGCGTGTGTTAGAGTAGATCATGCGTCAGTGTAGATCATGCATTAGATTGTTGCCTTGGGGTCCAGAGATGATCATTATTACCCTTATTCTACGAAGGTGCCTTTGGAATGTGAGAGTGCTTCACAACAATTACGATTTACCATATAGTAGAAGCCATTCCTAAGACGCAGAATTCAGTTATATCAAGACTTTCAATGTGACGGTTATCGGTGGTATGAACTAGAAAAATTCAAAGCCAAGTATAGCCAAAATTAACCTTATTTCCTTTATTCTGTCAAGTCAGTACTTGTCAAAACTCCTGTATTGAGAGGATAAGAGCCTTTCCTAGGTGGAATCCATGTGTTTGGCAGGTTTCTCTTGTGTAAAGTATTTGAATTAAGCCCAATTAGGGGTAAATTAAAGAGCTCCATTTGTATTTTGTGGGCAAAAACCACCTTGAAGCGAACGTGAATAGTTTAACTTACATTCTCCAAGGAACTCCTCCCACAGAGGTAATTAGGTAATTATAATGCTTTGAGCATTACGCCTATATACTCTATACTCTTACCCAGACAATTTAGTATAATTTTATCATGCACCTTGCAGTTACACCAGACTTTTACCTGAAGACAAGAGCACTAGAAAGAAAAACGTGATAAATTCTTGTTGGAGTCGATTATTATCGGATATGATTGCAACTTATTCTGTATAATGGGCACTACACCACTACTATCTATGATATTGTTTTATATTGTTTTCTCATTACACCTGTAACAATTGAATCCTCCCAACACTCATTGAGGGACTCCTTAATTCCTTTTCTTGACGGATAAACTTGCCTATCAACTTTTGTTGGTACAATTATTCTGCCCA
Source organism: Yamadazyma nakazawae (assembly GCA_030582335.1). Classification (NCBI taxonomy): domain Eukaryota; kingdom Fungi; phylum Ascomycota; class Pichiomycetes; order Serinales; family Debaryomycetaceae; genus Yamadazyma; species Yamadazyma nakazawae. The sequence continues at coordinate 3,447 of JAKTWY010000049.1, read as the reverse complement.
GAGAAAAGGACTGTACAAAAAAGAGGCTTTTTCTTTTTAGCCAAAGTTTTTCAAAGGGCTTGAAAGGGAACTGCCCATTTAGTCATGCGGTTCACCTACCAATGATGCTTGAAAAACTGACCACTCTCTAATTAACTACGAAGTCAGAGAACAATAGAATTTGCTAATGGTTTGAAAACTCCTGGGACAAAATTTTTTACAAGGCAAGCGTTACGTAAATTAACAATAAACCTGAGTTCTTATTGCATGTCTGGACAACGACAGAATATTCAGTTCGTGACACGGGTTTTTCCTATAAACATAGCTTTTTTGGGACAAAATCATTGACAGTCTAACGAATATCGTGTACCGACAAAAAACCGAACCAATTAGGAAATAAAGTATTTGAATTGAGCTACTGGTTGTGAAACTTCGAAATCTATCGTAAGGGCCTCGTAAACTACATGCAAGTATCGAGTGGAGTAAACGGTACTAGATCAGTTATAATTCAGTATCTATCGGATCGTACATAACACACATCTTATGTGATATAAAATATCTGTACGTTTTGGAGTTAACTAGAGGGGATAGGATAATTTTTGACTACCACGAAAGTTAAAGATAGGTTCGCAGAGATCGTTAAGAAAATATAAATTCACAAGGCTCATAATCTAATGTCCAAAAACATAAGCACAAGGTAACAAGAGAGAACAAAGAGTAAGTTTTATAGTTTTGTTTTTACGAATGATTCTTATTCAACGTCCACACTAATTGACTATTTATTCGTAGAAGATAGTTCGATTATGGTTTGTGGATCAATCGTGATTTTGTAAAGCACAATTAATACATGCCTTTATAAGAGTTGCTCGTGCTTTTAGAGCTGACAGATGGGGGCCTGACACTTGTGATTGTATAACCAAATAACGTGATTATTATTTATGCTTGGTTTACGAATTTGGAAATATTCAGTTAAAAAGTAGATGCAGCACAAAAGCGGCGCACATAAAATTTCGCGAGCTGTATTGAAATACCAAGTCTGGAAGCCTTTCAAAGTAATACGTGAACTGAAGAGTAAATAATGAAGGGGAAAAAAAAGTTCAATTCCCATCATGTCAAGGACTTGAACCTCTTTCCATATCACTCCCGGCTCTCAGGTCTTTTTAGGTTACAATAATCTGGCATCATCATTAGCGATTTACGAAGAAAAATCGATCTTTCCTGTACGAAGAAAATAAAGTCTCGTGTAACTGTTTACAAACTATTTTTCTTTTTGGCAGGCTTTTTAGTTTAGTAAATCGTAATTTTATTTTTAATTATAATGAAGAGGTTCGAGGGTTCCCAACAGGCTATTGTACTAAAATCGTGGTTATTGCTTAATTGGTAGATATTATACGCCCCAAGTAAGTATCACCTAGTATAATAATTGATTTACGTGTCTTAGCCAACTCAATTGGCAACAGTTTAACCACCTTGGGAATATAAATGGCCCTGTAGAGAAAAACGACGGGCGTTTAATTAAAAATATTAGGCAATTGTACTTGGGGTTCGAGTTTTGCTGCTAAAAGTTCTCCACTAACTTGGTTAAATGTAAAACTATATAAACTGTAGGAAATTTCCGATTGTAAATCGAATACTTCCATAGCTTCAACTGAATATGAAATTTACTTCAACTTTATTGCCAGCTTTGGCTTTAATTGCCCAAGCTATGGCTATTGATATCACTAGTAATACCATTTCTAGAGGTAAATTTAACACTAACTTTGGTGATTCCTCTATTGCGGAAGGTGTTTACTGGTCTGTTATCGATAATGACTTCTCCAACTTCTTAGGTGACTTGAAGGTCGACGGTGAATTGTTTATCACCAGTAAATCTCGAACTATTGGTTTGAATGTTAATTTGGGTGGTATCAACAATGAATGGTCTGTTGGTGACAACGGTAAAGTTGTCTTGAACTCAGTTGACTCTGAGTTGACTCCATTCTACAATACTAAAGCTACTACTTTCACTAACAACGGTGAAATCTGGTTTGCCGGTAATGGTGACTTTGGTATTCCAACCATGGCTATTACGTCTTCTAACTGGAATAACAACGGTCTCATCCACTTTTATCAATTATACAGATCCGCTGGTTGGGTTAACTTGGGTTGGGATTTGCAAAGAATTAACAACGATGGTGCTATCTGCTTATCCAAGATGGCCTATAGACAAGCTACTGCTATTGATGGTTCAGGTTGTATTGATATCGGTTCAGAATCCACCGCTTGGATTGCTTATTCCTTACAAGATATTTCTGAAGATCAAACTTTCATCTTCTCTTCCAACAACGGTGCCATTAAGGTTGATGCTTACACTAGAAAGCAAACTTTCAAGGTCGTCGGTTGGGGTGATGATAACGTTATTGGTGTCGGTGTTCCAATGTCATCCTGGTCTTACAGTGAAGATGGTATCTTGACTATCAAGGCTAATGCTGTTTCATCTTATGACTTCAATATTGGTCCTGGATACGACGTTAATAAGATTAAGAAGATCACTCCAGACTTTGGTCCTGGAATTGGTAAGGTCATCAACGGTGGTTTGATTTATGAAGATTCCCCAGTTAATACTGAAAGGCCATCTACTTGTCCTGCTTGTAAGGATGTTCCAACAACTCCAGATGATGCTTCCAGTACCTTCCAACCATCTTCTTCTGAACAATCCAGTTCAACTGTTGATTCTTCGAGTCAGCAATCCAGTTCCACCGAAGGATCTAGTTCTTCTCAAGAATCTAGTTCTGCTGAAATCTCCAGTTCCACTGAAGAATCTAGTTCTGCTGAAATCTCCAGTTCCACTGAAGAATCTAGTTCCACTGAAGTATCTAGTTCTGCTGAAGAAACCAGTTCTACTGAAGAAACCAGTTCTACTGAAGAATCTAGCTCAACTGAAGAATCTAGCTCAACTGAAGAATCTAGCTCAACTGATGACTCCAGTTCTACTGAACAATCCAGTTCTACTGAAGAATCTAGCTCGACTGATAACTCCAACTCTTCTGCTGAATCATCTACTGAAGCTTCTAGCTCAACTGTTTCTAGTTCTGCTGTTACTGTCCCAGTTGTATCTTCTTCTGATGTTCAAACCACTGCTTCTTCAACTGAATCTAACACTAACACTACCTCCGAGACTGATGCCAACAACACTACTGATAACACCAACACTGGTGGTGACAACAATACTGGTGATAACACCAACACTCCTCCAAACACTACCAGTGGTGTTCCAACTACTTTGAGTACTGTTACCACTACGGATAACGGTTCTAACCCAACTGATAATGGTAGTGGATCTGGCGACAACGGTAACGGATCTGGCGACAACGGTAGCGGATCTGGCGACAACGGTAGCGGATCTGGCGACAACGGTAACGGTAACGGATCTGGAGACAACGGTAACGGTAGCGGATCTGGCGACAACGGTAACGGTAACGGATCTGG